>BTRK01000006.1:31753567-31820497 GCA_036245805.1 Pristionchus mayeri
GTCTGTTCCTCATCTCTGTCTTGTCAAAGTATTTTGAAACAGTTTACTGAATAAATAGTTATTATATGCATAGAAAAAGTCATTGTATATCTGACAATAAGTTCTTCACTTGAACTACTGATTGTCAATGGTCTAGCAGATGGCACACTCATTCCATCCATATCAATGACAATATGACGTCTATCCTGTTCAAGTGCATTTGATGCATACATAGAGTATTAGCAAGTCCCGTGTAAAAAATATATGCCCACCGTCATCAGCATCCTTTAAAGCTTTCACGAAGCTGAAAACCATCCGTCGTACATTCACAAAAGCTACGTTTTCTGGTTGACTGACAATGTATATTAGCGCACATAATATAAGTTGACACACGAGTGGATAGAGACGCTGAATCCGAAATGTATGATAGAGAGAAGGTTTCTTCATTGGGCAGTCTCGCAGATGAGTGAAGGATCTCGCTTCGAGACCTCACGGAGACTTCCCTCAATTAGAGAGAGATTACAAAAGAGTCACGAATTATGTTTATTACATTGAAGAGACTCCACTTCACACCAGCTTTCTCTAGAGAGAGACCTGGAATGAAACATTCACTCTCTTCTTTCATCTATTAGGGTGTCCCATAAGTTTTTACACTTTTTTTCGGAGGAACGTAAAATCGGCCGTATTCATTGTGCTTCCCAAATGTTAATATTATTTAATAGAGCAACCATTACACAATCCCACTCTCCATTGAATTTACATCAGCTGCACTCCTCTCTGTTAAGCAGATTTTGATGTAACGGGTACCAAATTCTTATTGACCCATCGAAATTTATTTTTCCTACGAAGGAGCGCAAAGGTTTGGTGCCACTAACTAACTATTTTGAAAATACACGATCCTACGATCCTTTCTGTGTACTTCACTTATGACATTGATTTGTATTTTATGAGTGCTAGCGTTCAATTCTGACCACACTCACACGGGAAAGCTAGGTTCTTTCTCTTTGCGATCAAATCGAACCCTAATTTGGATATGCGCTAAATGGAGATATTTAGTGGTACTCCATATTACTTTGTGCAAATAAGATTTGAAGAGCTTAAAGGGAAATTTAATATCAATTATTTGTTTGATCATGAAATGTCATCGGGAAGGTGGAAAAAAATGGCTCAGTTTTTTTAAAAAACATTTTTTGTTTTTTTATTGTTGCATCAACATCAGTAGGCAGATTCCTTCCAGATTTAGAATTAATATTAAGCTATTCATACACTACAAAACGTAGAAGAAAGAAATAAGATTGCATTAAAAAGAAGCCGTAAAGAAAGAAAAACATGTTGAGGAAAAAGTCGATTTGAAAATACAGTTCCCTTTACATAAACGTTTCCTAAAAACGAGTGGGAGCAGCTGCTTCAAATTCCATGGATTGCGTGATTGTGTAATGGTTGCTCTACTCGAAAGAATTAACATTTGGGATGCACAATTAATACGGCCGATTTAAAGTTCCTCTGAACAAAAAAGTGTAAGAACTTATGGGACACCCTATTAATTCACTCGACTGATGAAACCCTGATTAATCAAAGATCGATCACTATTGTATTCCAAACTAATGAAGGCTGGAAGTGTATGGGAAGAGTAATAGCCCACCCAGTAGTGCAGCTTGTGTTCCTCCATTGCAGATTGTCATCGTAGGAAGGGACGAATCGAATCCAGATGAGAGCTGCACTAACATACATTAAAATTCGTCCTAATCACGGGATGATCGATGCATTTGAGATGACAATGGGGGAATCACCAGGAGGGTGCGAATCTCCTCGGTGTTTCTCAGTTCTCCGTTGTCTGCGATGATGTGAGAGAGAGGAAGAGACTTCAAACCGGAGAGACGAGCACCCGAAGATCCTCAAGGAGAGATTATCATTTCTAACTCATTCCATCTACTATCATTCATCTATTACACTTTGTTCGTGGACTTTTCAGAGACGAGGCAAACATGATCACTCTCGTCCATCATTCATAAACCAGCAGACTAGGGTACCGTTGGGTGGGAATGCGAGGGGATTCCTTCCATCGAATTCCTCTGCCGGTCTGCAGTCAAGCATATTTACCTGCAATGTTCATTTAAATACGATTGACTCTAGAAAGCTCCAACACACTAAAAACCAGTTGTCAGTTACATTTAAACTAATTGTTGTAAAATACAATGCTATAAAACTGTTTAAATGAGGTAAGTTATGAACCTGCTTGAGTCTTTGGAAGAGGCCATTACTCTTCATCTCGTCGTAAAGCACGATCAGATCTTTTCGGGGCTCAGCAGCTTCCCAATCACCGTACACTCAAATGAATTTCTCAATTCACTCGAAATAATCAATTCTCAATTCGAAATGGCCACTGCACTACTTCAAAGCCTACCGACAGAGACATCTCCCTTCGTTCCCTGCACTGTAGCTCCGCCCTCCTCCTTCCACTTGTCAATTCCTCCCTCCAGTACCGCCACTTCCTCAGACCGTACATCTTCAATTGTCGTTCAATCGATTGCCACTCCGTGTATACTGTATACCTTGAGGAGCCACCATGCACGCGCTGCAAAGAGCATGCCACCGAAGGGTCCTCGACCGTACACCACTACGGCGTCGCCCTCAATATAGACTACAGTTGTCTTCGTGATCGAGAACTGACTTTGTTCACCTCCCAGCATTCGGATGTATTCCTCGAACAGTTCAGGCGGATACAACGAGGGCACGCTCGTACCTGATAATCGATTACTACCGTACTCTTCACAGTCCGTACTCTCAAGGAGAATTCCTGAGGTTGCTAACTAAGCTCTTTCATTCATGGACCATGGTATTGAATGAATATTTACGATTACCGTACTTTCCCGGGAACGATGCAATATCGAGGTTGAAGTGGACGGCACCAGGCAGACGTTCCTTATTGAAGTCGGGATGCGCCCTATCGATATTGATTTCTTTATTTATCGAATATCTCACTGTTTATTGGTTACCATTTACCAATTGTGTCAGTTTCGTACCCAATAAGACTAATAAAGTATCTACTAATCATTCTCCATTCATTTATCAAAATGTTGAATGAGGAGGTGGTATGTGATGGACTCGGTCTTTATTCCCTCTCTTTCATTCCCTCTCTTCTCCTCACCCCCATTCCCATCAGTTTCCCGAAGTTTCCGTAGCTCTTCCTAAGGAATTCCTCGTGGTTCGCTGGTTCTCTGAGTGTAATAAGCAGCATCGAAGAGACGCAGCTTACGAGAGGAGGCACCAATCTGACAAAGATAAAACACCAACTATTAAAGGTATCATGGGCACAAACAATGCAAAAAACGATAAAGGCCCGTTCGTGGAAGTCGAAAGATCTAAGGAAGGAAATAGTCACACATCCACCCTCGGTGAGAAGTTTCTTCAGTTTTGGTACGCGAATAGTGGGAGAACGAAGCATCTCGACCACTCACGAGCAGAGGGAGGAATCACAATGGGAGAGAGATGAGAATGATTGTGATGTGGTGAATAGAACTGATTCCTTCGAGTCTCTCTTCTGAATAATATAAATAATAATAATACTTCAGTGAATATCCTTTTCATAGAAAGAGCAGCTCAGTTCCGTACACCTTTCAATGTGCTATATTTTGTTGCCCAAGATTTTTTTCATTTTCAAATTTTTATATTTCGTAATACCAAATTCATCGACGACTAGTACGCTAATATTGAAGTATCAAAAAACTACAGCTATTTCGTAGTGATGACGCAATGATTTAAAATATTTCAGCAAACAACTCTCAACTGGTTGATTCTTCATTATTTTGAATGAACGTAATATTTTTAATTGAAAGGACGTTTCTGAATCGTGCTTCAGGCAGATACTATGTTTGGGGCGGTTTTTTTGACGAGAAGAGATGGAGGTGCAGTTAATCCATCGGAGAAGAAGCATAAACAACCTCATTCCCTTCTGAATAGAGCACAGATTTCTGAATACAATAGAGGGTAGTGTTCTAGCTGCAGAGTTTACACAGCCGAGTAAGTTAAATCATACGGTAGATGAAACTATTCATGCCTTACGAATTTTCATCAAGAGACTGTCCTGCGTGGTATGCATCCAATATTCCAGTCAGAGAAAAAAAACAGTTTAGCTGTTTGTATTCATCGCAGTAGTTTCGGGTACAGTACCTGGACGGTTTTTAGCTCACAAGCGTCAGCGCACATTCTGGCGTAGGTGAAACGGATACAGTAATCCGCAATGCTAGCACAGAGTGAAGTGAATGAGCGAGAAGGAGGATACGTGAAATCTCATTAGCGTTTTGTCGAATATTTATGATAACATATTTAACTTGTATTTTAATTTTATAATAGACAAAATAAACTAGTATAAAATTTGGGTGTGTTCGAGATGTGCAGTGAGTGTGGTGTTGTCTTGGCATAAGATTACGGTAGTTATGGGTAATTCCATCTCGGGCGGGCCCTGCTCTTTGAATTAAGAGGCGTGTGCAGTTTTACCGTGTTTCCCACTCGATCAATTTTGGCTAATCTTGTATACAGTTACCTATTGGCCCTAACCGTTGGATCGTTTCCCCAATCTATTTTCTTTTTCAATATTTGGCGTTATGTGGTCCAACCTTTTCGGCTGTTCGCAATTGCGCATGATCGCCATGTTATTCGACTAAATGTATGCCATTGATAAATTAATTTCGCTTGAAGATGAGTGCCGAGGAACGTCGAACGAGGAATGAGGAGGTCGAGAGGAAGAAGGCCAAGTTGGCCGAGATGCGTGCTAATAAGAAGCGTCAGGAGGAAGAGAAGCGACGCCAGTTGCTCAACCCCTCAGGAGCATCCAATGGTCAGTCTCCCCTCAATCAGTCCTATGCCGGACTCACACTTGTGGTGGTCAACCTTGTTGAAAAAAACTCGATAACGTAGTGGCAACAAACGTTATTTACACTTCTTGCGTATTTGCGCATAAATTTGGCCAAGGTTTGTTGCTTCCCTATTCACTTCCTCAGGTGCAATATATAATAGAGTAATCTTAGAACATATCCGTACTAGCTGTTTTGTCATCCATATACATACATACATAACGAAACGGAACAACATGTGTCGTTACCACGATAGCTCTTAACTCCGTTATTTTGCTATTATCATTATTTTAAGGCACTGACGCACCCAGTACTGTGCCCTCGGACAACATTGACTTCCGATGATCTGGCTGACATGCTCATTCAGGTTCGCATTCATATTATTGGCATTGTTATGTTTAAGACTGGGAGGGTCTCGAGAGACCCTCAAGGGCCCTCAAGGGCTATTCCATTCAATTTGCTAAACTAAATTTCTGGTGACCATTATCTTATCTAAGTGATTCCGTTAAATTCATTTGGATGAAAATTGAGAGCTTAATGGCCAGTGAAAAAATCCCAGAGCAGTTTTGCGTCTAATCTCGACCTTTCATTATTTCAGTGCGGTGTTCCTCCGGAGCCTAATTTGCGGTCGTCACCAGATAGAACGGATCGGGCGGTGAGTAAATTTCAACTAATTATATGTTTCTTGATTATGCGTTCCGGCTCCTGTTGAATTTATTTTCTTTTTTGAACTGGTTCATGCTATCATTGCGTACAACTAATTACATGAAATGTAGAAACATAATGTTCACACTTGCCTCGGATAACGAATGAAACATGACACCCCCAAATCTTTATGATTTATCATTGGTTTAAAATCGAAGTGATATAGTATTAAAGTGCTTATATTTTTCACTTTCCTTTTCTGATGATGATTTCTTGTCAGGAGAATGGGGCTCCGTCTCCTCGTGGTCAACGAGTGGCAGCTGCGGGGGCGAGAGTCATCTCACTCGATTTCACCCCTGCCCAATCTGTCGCCAGCGCACCAAGAGACAACGTCAGATTCACCCCTCCCTATCTATATTTACTATTTATTAAGCTAATGATGTTACAATTAGTTGCTATTGAAGTAATTAATTGTCTGTAAAAGGGTTTTTTTACAGTTTTAACTAAACCTATTACATGCAAGCTATATCAACTGCGTGTAGAATTATTTAGAACGCTGTAATGTATATCGTGTTGAAGGCCTTCTACTCGAAGATGACGCAGGACGGACGACGAGAAATTCTCGATCGGGGAATTCTCCACCGGCAGTCAGGTACTTTAATCTCATGCATGCATATGATATTCAGTTGTTTGGTGGAACAGAAACATAAAATGACAGACAGGAATGACGAACCTAGATATAGTGCATGCCTGCATGTCCGAATCACCGAGCGAATCATGATGATCTTAAGATAAACACTCCCTTCCTACAATTAGAGTTCCACATCATTTCAGGATGAATTCGTCTACGGCTCGGTGTGTTTTTATCGAAATTGTATCTCCTTAACCTCATCCACAATTCGTAAATTTCACGGTGCACTTGCACTCACTCCCTGCAGTTCTCCTGCTGCCACTGCCTTCATAAACCCCTCTAGCGCTAACCTGCGGGGTCCCTTCTCCGAATTGATGATGCACGAGCAGGGTATATTGGGCACCATAAGGTGTTGCTGTATCATCAACTCGGTACATACCGTAACTCAGTACCTAATGAAGGACGAAGAGATGACACACTTTTCAAATTTCTTCAGGAGTTTGACTACGACGATGACGATATGATGGCGATGGATCGCGTTCACCACCATCACATGGACAGCCATGTAGATGGAAGTCCCCTCGACGGAGACTTGTCAGATATCCTCAGACAACACCATCTGGGATTCAGCAGAGCTGGTGAGGGGTGAACTGTACCAATTGAATCGATAGTAGTTCCCATTCTTATTGGCTACGTTTAATGCGATGATTGAGAAGATGTTTGTTTTCAGTGGGGGTTCCTCATGAAGAGGAGAAAAAGGAGGAGGATAAAGTGCAGAAGCTACCCGATCTGAGTGAGGAGGAGAAGAATCAGGTGAGGGAGATACGTCGAATTATCACTCTGAGGTTAATTTCCCCCTTTGATTAGTTCCATTGACTAACAATCTGCCAACTTTCAATTGCGCTATCCAATTGGCCGCCCCCCACTATTTCCGTGGAACTTCCTTCAATTTTTTCTGTTTAGATAATGTGCTCCACAAACTTCGTCAATTTTTTCGAGTATAGCAGCAAAGTGATGATGAGAGCACTCGCTGAGGATGTACGTCCTTCTATCATTCCATCCTACTAACGCAGTAACGACATTGCGGAATACCCTTCGAATAGTAGATGGTTGATTGACTCTCTCTCTCTCTTCCTCCAGGATATCTTCATCAACTACGCCATCGACTCAGCTGCTGAGGTGGCAGTGAGTGGGGAGAGACTCACTCACACAAGGAATTTCATCGACGAGAAGGTTCCTTATCTGTACGAATGACGAGTACTCAGAGACTGGGATCCCTCGTAAAGTTGTATATCCATAGATTTACGAAATGGGTACAGTAGGAACCTGTTATACTCCTTTAGATGGAATGTTGTCAGTAACGGTAATAGTGAGTGGTAGTGGGGTAGAGTAATGCTCTCTGCAGTGGACGTCTGGTCGTGCAGTCGTGGGCATTTCCTTCTCAGAGATGCATCCCGAATTGGTAGCGATCGCATACGATGAACTGCCTGAGGTGAGCAGCAGGCCATGGAAGAGAATCGATTGCATTCTAGTCTGTGGATAATTAATAATTGTAGGCCTCTGGCGAGCCGAATGGAGTGGTTGTCGTGTGGAACACTAAGTTCAAAAAGCCCTCCCCAGAGTGAGTCATGACGAATTACGGTAGGCGGAAGTTGAATCGATATTGATTATGAACGGACATTTAACATTATCGTGATTGGCCAAGGCGTTTTTTGTGTGAAGGGTGACGGGAATAAGTATCTCGCAGGTTCGTCTTCTACTGTTACTCTCGTCTCACATCGGTTGCTTTCGCTAGATTCCATCCCCATCTCATTATTGGTTCGTCCGATTTTTGTAGCAATATTCATCGTATGTTGATGAGGGGAAGTAACTGATTATGAGAGCATAAAATTAAATGCCTGGTGGGATGTCCAAGCTTATTTTATTTATATCATACACTTTATGGATAAATGGAGTGATTGATGCAGGGGGTTGCTACTCGGGGCAACTCGTGCTGTGGGACTTCCGCCCCGACAAACACAATGTCAACAAGAAGACTCCCTGCAACAAGGCGAGTAGCAAGAGGCATCTCGCATGAATATGAGAACGAGCCAAGGCATATTTAAGAACTATTGATGCGATAGGTGTACTTCCTGAACTACGATGTATCTTGATTTTTTGATAATTAAAGTAGTGAGTGTTGTGTCTCCTCTTGCAGTCTCCTCTGTCAGTGCAGGCGCACACTCATCCGGTCTATTCTCTGGCTGTCGTCGGGTCATCCAATGCACACAACATCGTGTCCGTGTCCACTGATGGCAAACTGTGCATGTGGAATATGGTCAGTGGGAGAGGAGGAGGAAGTCCGCCATATTATATCGAGATCATACAACATCACCCTATCCATATTTTGAAGCTTAGAAAAAAATATTATTTCCTAAATGTATCTCTCTTTTCTTTATGACCGAATTCTTCACAGCTACACTTTGATATTTATGTTAGCTAAAAGGAGCTCCCCACAGCTTAGGAACATGTACTTTAAATAGAGAAAACATATGATTAAAATGCAGATTTTTAAACTTATTTTATCCATTGTGGAAGGCATCACTAGGTTCCTGTTGTAGGAGACTCTGTCGCAGCCAGTGGATGGGAAGGAATGCATCGGGAAGCCAGCCAAACCAGTGAGTCGTATGCTCATGATTATGATCACTAATTAATTAAACCCTTACACCACTAAAGTTTGGTTAGTCTATTTTCTTCATAAATATGTGCGCCACTCCTATCTGTTGTTGTTCTCCCTCTAATCTCTATCACTTCTGTCTCTCTCTCTCTCTCTTCTCCTCCCCTCCTCCATTCCCTCACTCTATCTCTGTGTATACAATAGGGGCGGTAGCATAGAAAAGGGGGAGTCAAAGGGAATTGAGAGAGAGAGAGAGATTGGGGAGAATGTGAGATGTGAGCAGGAATTGAATGGACGAGAGTGCAAATGAGGGGTGGTTTTTGGGGGGTCTCGCTCCCTCTTTCTAGGGAAATGTAGAAAGAGGGAGCGAGATTATAGAATTGCATCCAATTTGTTAAGAATATGGCATATCGACACTTTCAATTTAAATATGAAACCATATTCTGTATAACTTCAAAATGTTGATGTTTCTCTCGATTGCAGGTGGCCGTGTTGTGCATGGCCTTCCCTCCGAATGACGTCAACAATCTCATCGTGGCAGGGGAAGACGGAGGGGCCTACTTCATATCCAGACACGGAGCAAGTGGAGCAGAGAAGATATTCGAGGGTCAGCAGGCCAAATCACTGTTTATCAGCTATTTATTAGTTTAAGGCCATTGTAAAAACGAAGTTTATCTGTAAAATGGGAGTAGCAGACTTGCAGTGGTAACTGCCTGTCGATAGTTGGTTCTTGTAGGCAGTGGTCGAAAAGGTAGGTCCGGAAAATCGAAATATCTGGGCACGTTTTTTTCAAATTTTGACAAAAAAATCGCAAAATCCGGGCACGTTTTAACAAACAATTTCGTCAATATTATTGCTTGAGTTTAATGAAATTTTTTTAAATGTTCAAAGATGCCTATTTTGGACTAACAAGGAAGAATTGGTAAATCTCATAACGTACGGTAATTGGATACTGCAACTTGAACGGCCGTTTTAAATTTCAAACTTAGATACCATGATATTATACTCAGTTGAAAGAGCGGAGTCGGAAACATGTAAAAAACGTGCCTCGAGCAAAAATTATAATTCCACTCGCCCATACAATACAATTTTAGTACAATTTGGGCATGGTCTGGGCACAGGTGTGACGTGACCATTACCTTCTAAGGTCACGTTCTAAGAGGCAATATTCTTTATAATAATTTGGTCTGTTACTTTTTTTACAATTTCATATGTTCAGGCTTCATTTCTCTTCTTTGCATTTTCAAAAATATTAAGAAAGAGCTTCAATAAACCTGCCCGAAGAAAGACCTGTGCGATAAAACGAGTGTAAAAAACGTGGTGTACTGGTGGTTGAGTTTTCATGTGTTGAACTTTCTCATTTTAGTAGTCCCCTCTTCCAAGGTACTTGATCCCCCCTTGGGTGGGCATGTTTTACTTTTTTTCCCTAGTCCGACTCAAAAAATCTGGGCACGTTAGGCCATATTGGGCGCACTTTTCGACCACTGCTTGTAGGTCATAGTGCTCCTGTCTCGGGTGCCTCCTTCCATCCCTGCATCGGCCCCATCGACTTCTCCCATATCTTCCTCACCTCCAGCATGGATTGGACCATCAAATTGTGGAGTCTCAAGGTGAGATTGGGAAAGGAAAGTTGAAAGATAGTATGTTGATAGTACATTTTTTGGCAAGAGATTAAAACGGTCGAGTTCGTCTCATTGGAACTCGGAAGCACCTTTTTTGGTTGACTTTTATCGCAATAAACAATGAAACTTATATTTGTTCAAAAATTCTCCGATCGGATATTGTTAAAACAGATCTTCCTTGCACAAATACATTTATTGATTATCAAAATGATTACCTAGTATGACCAGGCATGACTTTCTAGTACGTTCTGGAAATAGCATAAAACAACTTATTACTCTGGGAATATTTTAGTTAATCTCAGATTCGAGCATCTGATTTCAAATGGAATGGCTTAATTTGTGTGTTGCAGGACCCTAAACTGCGTCTTTCTCTGGAGGCGCATGTGGATTATGTCTACGACGTCGCCTGGTCTCCCACCCATCCCGCCATATTCGCATCTGTGGACACTGATGGAAATGTGAGTGAAGGAGAGGAGACGATCTCTGCAGACGAGGGATTCCATCTAGTACTCTTTGTGGTCGAGAGATGCAATATTTTTCCATTTACCATTAGTATGATTCACTGACAATGATAAAGCCCCATGAATTGACGATTTCTTAAAACACGTATATTGGGTACTAGGTCGGATGAGAACCAAAAATGTACTCTTCATCATTTTCGCTGAATATTTTTCATCAGTATTGGAGAAGAGTGGAAATGGATGGACTGAGGTTAGAGTGTGAGGACTACAAAGTATATGTTTAAGTAGAAAGAGGGAATGAATGACTTGCAGTTGTTCCTATGGAATCTGAACGAGGACGTGGAGGGACCAGTTGCGAGGATGCGAATGACGAGAGGAGGAACAGGAGGAGCAGAGGAAGGTCAGCTGGCAGATGAGACCATGATGACATCCTGAGAGGGAAGGGGAGGATGAATGGTGTGATCACCTCCACGAAGGAGAGAGTAGTCATGCAGTGGTAGGATCAGAACGTCATTCTCATTTCGTTCATGATTGGGAGTATGTGTCCACTGACAATAAATAATGAATTGATGATTCACGATACTAGTAGGGGCGGATGGCAACGGGGTGGCTGCTCCTCCTCTCGTGCTGCGGAAACTGAGCTGGAGTGCCAATGGTGAGGAAAGGTGTACACTCAATAATACCAAACGGAGGGTTACAACATAGACTGTGTTCCGATATAAGTCCAGAAACTAAATGAGTAAGGTATGATATTATCTGAAGCGCATAATCGATACTAATTTAAAATTTAATCCGATTTTTTTTGCTTTCGCGGAATTTACATATCCTTTTGCCGGCGTCTTTTTCCTTGCTTTGTGTCGATATTATAACGGTGTAAAGCACCTCATCGGTAACGGGTCACTAGACCTATATGAGACTTTTTGATTCAGTGAACATTTGCTTGGCACTAGGCCAAAAATCGAATTCCTTCTAAATGTGCATACATGTAGTACTCGGTGAGTGTAGCTCAGCCGTGGTCTAATTAGTGTTCTACATCAATCGTTTAGAAATTGGAAGCACTTTAGTACGAAAACGTAAATTTCCGAAATTTGCCATTTCGCTACCGATCCGAACGGCTGTTGTCTCAAAAAAATAAGAAATATTCTGGCGATCATGCAGGCCAAGTTTCATAATTATCGGATTTAAATTTTTAATTTGCATCTCCTTTGGATGATATGAGATTGACACTTTCAATTGTTTCTATATATAGCGCGCTAATGCTAAATAACTACCGTAACCTCTCCATATAATTTAGCATCAACGCGCCGGTCCGCGCGGATGCGTGTCGAAATTTCATTCATGCAAAAATGGAATTTTTTTCGAAATTTTGATGTTCCTCTTATATTTTAAATCCGATAATTATGAAACTTGGCATGCATGATCACCAGAATATTTCCTATTTTTTTGAAACAACAGCCGTTCGGATCGGTAGCGAAATGGCAAATGTAGAAAATTGACGTTTTCGTACTAAAGTTCTTCCCATTTCTCAACGATTGATATAGAACACTAAATTGACCACGGCTGAGCTAGACTCACCGAGTACTACATGTATGCACATTTTGGAGGAATTCGATTTTTGGCCTAGTGCCAATGATATCTACAAATATGTTCACCGCGTCGAAAAGTCTCTCATATTTTCAATGAACTTGTATTTCCATAAAGTTCTTCAAAACTCGTTGTCATATATTCGTATTGAAGTAAAGAAGTGACAAAGTGGGTAATGATATCGATGGCAGGGCAGCATCTTCTCGTGGGAGGGGCAGATGGAGAAGTGAGGATGCTAGATGTACACGAACAGATGCATACCAATGTGAGGAGTGAGGAGTGGGGCAAGTTCGCCAGGTGAGAGAAGAAGGGGCAATGGGATGGGAGATTAGCAAGAAGATGCCTTCTCTAAGGAAACCACTGATATTGGCACTCAATTCTAGCAAGGATGTTCAATGCGATCTTGAGAATAGATTGCATTGTATATCCACTCATTCCACTCGTTAATCCACTCAATCAACTCATTAAATATCCCGTTAATTATACGACTCCTTAGCATGCTTGCGGACGTTCGTCAAACGGTGGAGGAGGCAGAGGAGCTGAGTGAAGCCAGTGGATTCGGAGGTATGATAGAGGGGATGGGGCTTCCATTGGTAGATCAGTTGCAGAAAGGAAACGATGTATCTGCAGAGTAGAATGAGCGGGAGTGATTGAGGGAAGGGGTATGGGATGGTGATTGCAGCTCCTCTGTCTGATTGAGGGAAGGGGCATAGGTGGGCAGCATCGAAGCCAGCTGTGAAACACCCCCGGTTTTCGCATTGGACACCCCCGGTTTTTGGAAAATTTTGTAACAAAAAACGATAATTTACGATCACCCCCCCCCCCCCCCCCCCCCCTTTGACCCTAAACACCCCCGGTCTTCGATTTCCAGCTTCAACCCCCGCCCACCTATGGGAAGGGGTATAGGATGGTGATTGCAGCTCCTCTGTCTACGTCGACTCCCACTACAGGAGGGGGAGGAGGAAGCATTAGCACCACTCCAAGGACCAGCTTCGCACAACGTCAGTTCATTTACCATTTCATAAGTCTTGGCGTCTAATTTAGAAACTATCCCTTTCGATCAAACAATCATCCGTAGAAATAGAATTTGGCTACACTTCGTTGAAACATTTTTTCCGACTTTTTATCAGCATTATTTACAAGAATTTTGCGCGACAGTAATGTAAATAGTGAGATGGTAGTTGGATGCCCCTCTGCAGTTCCTGGTCAGTCGACAGCTGCTGCTCTGGTTGCCGGATCCTCTCCTCGGTCACTCTACTAGACTCCATCGAGAAGTCAACTCTTCTTCTCCAGTTATGTCGAGATCCCCTCTCAAAATATTTGTAATACGAACGATCTTCTTGACTCGTGAGGTGTGAGATTTCGGATTCTTTCCCGATCGCGATGGCCCGTGCGTAGTGTTCCCAGAGAGAGCTTATATATTTACGATATTCGACTATTTATTAACCCTTATTTATCAATTCTGTTCGTTCTTCCCCAGTCAAGCGTAATAAGAGCAAGAGTTTGCGTTCGTTCTGGTGTGTTATCCCCCTTGTTTATGTTCCGTTGTAAATTACCTGTTTCCAATCCGATTGACGTACACTAGCCGTCTCCATCTATTTCCGTAGCCCTCCTTCCCTCACCTGCAGTCCGTCGGAAATAATGCAGCTAACACGCTTTGCCATGCAGTTCCTATATCACATCCTGTTCCTGTTTCGTCTATCATTCGGTTTCCTCTCTTCTCTTTCGACAAGCGCCTTAATAGATATTTCACCCGCTTACCGTATACCGATCCGTATCTTTTCTTTTACGAGATATAGCTTTTCCTTTGTTTAGTAGCTAGTAGGCAGTCATCTGCCTACCGTAACCTTCCCCATCTCTCATTTGAATTCGCGCCAGGAGCCCCGATTCGAATGGCTTGGGTTTTTTTTAAATTGTATTCGCTTACCATTGATTGCTTGACAGTCTCTTGCTCATTCTGATACAGTAGTCCTAGAGTAGGCTACAGTGTCCAAAAATTCTTCTGACACAAATTCTCTAGCCGTCGATTGGTTTTTGTTTGATGCAGGATTACGAATAAAATTATACTACATTTAAGCGCAATGTGTGTACGTCTGTACGGATAGCGAAATCGGTGGGGAGGGTAGGGAGGGGGCGAGTAAACATGTGTGCGATTGCGAAGCCTACCCCGCTAGCACGTGCGCCCCTGCCGAAGGCGGGTGCGCAACCGGGCTAGTTTAATAATAAACAAACCAATTGTTCCGAGCAAATTAATATTAGGTTGATGCATAAGTTTTGTCGCATTTCGGAGGTCCGCAATATTTCCGTAAAGGATAGGTCTCAAATATTTCAGTTGCCTGCCCTTCTAGTATATGTTACGGGTGGGCATGCTCATTAAAACCATAGGGTATAGCTGAGCTGTCCATGCCGGCTAAGCTAAAAATACTAATATGAACTAATTTGAATTTTGTGCAAATTTTATGAAATTGTTTGGCCGGGTGCTAGTTCGCAGAGAAGAATAATGAAGCAAACTCCTGCAGCATGTTGATATGCCGCGTCAAGGCTCTTTCTAAATCTATGCCAGATATGGTGCTAGGTTGAACGGAACCAAAGATATAGTGCACTGAATTTAAGTCTAGCCGCTGATTCGTAGTCAACTTGACCAACTCTCATGATTTCAGAATTATAACAACTGGGCTTAACATAAGTGCGTTTCAATTACCACTCAAGGGGGTATAATTTAACATTGGACATGTGAGATAGATAACTCTCTTCTTGCGGGAAATTTAAATTTTGCGTAAATTATATTCGGGCACAATTGGGCCAAAAATGCAAGTTTACGTGTTTCGAATTCAAAATTGCCATTCAAAAGCTATTGATTTGTAAAAATATCCCAAACATATATTGGTAAGGGAATGATTGATGGTTCGAGTAGTCACAATAAATCAGATATTGAACATGTGTGTGAGGTAGGAATTTGAACAAAGTGCAAATTTCAGCAGTTTGACTTGCATTCCCTGGTTCTGTATGAAGCAACTTATCTCAACAGAACCCAATCGACTCCAAACTGTAATTGTATACTGATCTCATTGGGTGAATTATATTCCACAACAATTTGGATCTCGATGTCAATTGAGAAGAACATTCGGCTTACAAAAGTTTTCCCGACCGTCCCGTATCACCAACATTATACAAACTCGTCTAAATTTCTAGAACGCTTTTCATTTGCCATTATCCACGAGTGGTTCAAAATTATGCCCATATACAGTACTTTACGCATATCACACTAAATCGACATAATTCCTCCTTTTCAATAAGCACTGGTGCATTAAATTGAGATGTAATCTTGTTCTCACTACAACTTTGCCTGCCTACGGTGGCTCCCAAACTGTCTTGACAGGAATGAAGCAAGGTGGGTAAGAAAAGGTATGAAGGCCCTCAATGAATAAGAATAACGAAATTTAGTTAGAACTAATTCAAAGAATTTCGGAGGTTATAATGCATAAGAGATAGGACGCGACAAAACTTATGCATCAACCTGATAAAAATGAATCGGACGGTAGAATGCTGATATATTGAACACAAAATTCTGATGATCTATCGAAGAGAGAAACGAAAAATCTAATTAAAAGAAAAATTCAGTAGACGGAAAACCAAATGAATGGCATTGTTTCCTCTTTACACCCCTCTCTCAAGAGCTCGTGCATAGTATAGCCATCCATTGTACGCTCACTCATGCGAGTCAGTATTGGAGAATCATGGATTGTGTACGGGTGAGAAACAAATTGTTCAATCCTTTCCCTGACTAATACATCTGGTCCGTTCATTTATATCGATTAATGGAATACCTATTGTAATTTTAGTTTGATTCTCCAGTTCATTCCAAAGGAACAACAACAGCAACAACAAAAACAATCACTACAATTGGGGACCAAATGATGAAACATTAAGCATATAGGAAGGAATCTAAAGGACAGCAAATGAACACTCTGGGTAGAAACAAGGGAATAGCTACTACGCTTATTAAGAAAAATCAATTTACAAATAGGTATTATTAGTTAGTTGACCAACTAGTAAAAAACTTGGTTCAGAATGGCTCTTAGTTCAGTCAACTGTTGTCCGGAGTCTCCCCTTCTTCTATCTTTGGCTGACTCAATGGTTTCGATTCTGAGGTCGAGGCAGTATTCGGGTGGGCTGAACGGACGATAATCACTCACTTAGACCAATACCAGAACCCGAAATTAGTGCCTTCGACAAAGTATAAACAGTGAAAATGTGTCGTACCATCAGCATCTGATCCGTTCTCGGCGGCATCGACTTGTCCATGGTTCTCAGTGAATTGAGAGACTCTAAACAAACCATTAGCTGTCTTCCATCTACTCTGCCTATGCATGCTCACCGCTTGTTTCCGAAACAGGCAATCGCGAGTTGAGAAACCTCCTCTTCCATTTCGTCACTCATTCTGCAATAATTGGTTCTTGGATATCGTTCCATTGTCCTGCACTCACCCGTTCATAACAGATCCATAGCAGTTCGCTCTCTCAATGTGATCGCGACACTCTTGCTCTGTCGCATACTGAACATCAGACAATGATTACATAAGGATCTACGTTTGCTAGCGCTAAATATCTACTGCATAATTTGAAAATCGCAAATTGTGACCGAGAGCATAGAAAGTAAGCTACAAAAACACGACAAAAATATATACGGAATATGATGCCTTCATTTCCACAATACTTAAGTGTCCCCATAGCCAGCAAACCTTGAGAGTGCAGATATCTCTGGAGCACTCGAACACCATCTTCTCCAAGTGAGTTTGTGCGTGGCCGATGAGATGGTAGCGATCGGGACGAACTGCCATCTACACAGCAATTATAGTTGAACAAGGAGTGGAAAGTATTCTGCTCACTCTGCAGATGTTGCATACGGCCAAATTGGGTAGATCAGGGAAGCACTGGCGCAGTCTCTGCAATCGATCGATAACAAAATGTACCATATACCTAACCGTGCTTTCGTAATCGGACTCACCATCTCGAGACTCTTCCTCATCGATGGATACACTGCTGCCACGTCGATCGGCACGCCCCACTTCCTACAATCTCAATTATTGTATAATTCAATTGAAGCGAGTTAAGACATATATAATTTAGCATCCAACTCACTTGTGGACGTAGCTCACGTGTTGTGCGATTCTTGATCGCTGCGTGTTCATGTATGTGCAGTCCTGGTTAGGGCACCTGCACAATCCCCGCTATTATGGTTCTTAATCGAACATTCTTTCAAATATCAACAATCTATCAAAATCACAATTATCTTAATTCGCGCGCTCTCGCCGCTCCGAAGAAAGAAGATAATAGTTCTCATGACGACTCACATGAGTGTTTCCACACAGTGCGTCCTCGCATGGTCCATCAGAGCGATTGCCTCGTTGGGAACCCATATGTACCGCTTCTGCAGCTTCATGCACAACTGCAACAGGCATAATTGGACAAAAAAGACGCCTCCTTTTAATATTGCAACAATGAAATGTTCTTAAAGTAAATATTAACTGGTGAAGCACGGTGCGGAAAAACAGGCGGAGCTAGACGCGTCCACTTTTCCTGCGTATTTATGCCGTGCGTATCTTGAGTGTAAGTGTACATTCATACATTAAGATACGTCGGCCGACGCGATTTTGCATTCATTCTCGGTATAGGACTTGTTATATGCTCCAATATTCCTCACATTGCAAAGTCTTCCTGCCATCTCGTTGTGTGAAGTGAGAGTCGAGCCCAGTCTCTGCTTCCACGACCACAGCATCTTACGACGACTCGCCATTGGCAAAGGGCCGTCTCCAGCACTGGGATTATCAATTGATAGCAAGACATTGCCACCATAGTTGCTCGCCGGCGGCGACACCCATGAACCCCTATGCATGGTTGCGGAGAGCGCCCGTTTTGAGGGGCACTCTCCGCAGGGACGTTCATGGTCAAAAATCGATTGGTAGGTCAAGACTAGGTACCGTACCCATTTGATATTACAGTACCACCAGATACCGTATACCACTACTGTAACCCCAATTATCGCAAAATAACTATATTTTTAAAAGTCCTAGTACCGTGTCCAATGGATTATCACGCGTGTCGCGTAAGGTTCGAATAAACCCTGGTACATTGGAAAAGTCGAAATAGCCCATATGGTCCCTCAAAAGAAATCAACAAGTTTTGTTCCATATCTCCATCGTTGATGAAGTCAGACGTCGTCAAAGTTGACGGCTATTGAAATCTGCCGATTTTAGAGCCACAATGCTCAGCCCACGGGGGGTCTGATGGCCCGTGTTAAAAAGCGAATCTGTGCCAAATTTCATGGAGAATACGCCTGTGCTAATGAATAATCGATACAATTATTATTATTTTCATATATCGATTAATTTTATTGATTTTTGCAATATTTTAGTCCCAGTGAATTTTATTGGCTCAATTTATAGAGCTCGATGAGACGAATCGAATGATATGCTGAATGCCATACCTAAAATGGTGAGAAAGATGCGAAAATAGCGTAAATAGATTCTTGAAAATCCGTTTGACCCTCTGGCGACCTTTGATCTACCCTCTATTTTCGCCCGTTCGATCGATTTTATTTTAGGCGTATTCTCCGTGAAATTTGGCACAGAATCGCTTTTTAACACGGGCCATCAAACCCCCTGTGGGCTGAGCATTGTGGCTCTAAAGTCGGCAGATTTTGCAATCTGTCAACTTTGACGACGTCTAACATCGTCGACGATGGAGATATGGGACAAAACTTGTTGATTTCTGTTGAGGTACCATATGGGCTATCTAAAAATGCTCACAGAAGCAGGGGTCAAAAAATCTACCAGGCTTTTCACGAATCTATTCAATCCTTAGGCGACACGCGTGTTATACAGTACCCAAATAACTACCGTAACCCAGCTCCTTGGGTCAAACATTTTTTCTAAAAATCCTAAACCAGTCATACAATGATTCTCCAGTAATTAGAGATACGGTAGGATACTATAAAATAATTGTATGCTCAATTTTTGATTTTTAGAAAAATGTTTGACCCAAGGAACTGGGTTACGGTAGTTACTCGGGTACTGTATAATCGATTGAGCACGGTATTGGTAAACGGTATCTGGGGTACTGTACTATCGATTGGGTAGGGTACCTAGTCATGACCTACCAATCGATTTTTTACCATGAACCCTTACGACACCGGATAATTCATTGAAGGGGCTGGCACAGCGATTTTTCTAACACTTGGATTCCGGTGTAGTTTTGATGCTTATGACGATAATCAACTTCATTTTGCATGTTTGAGCTATTGGGGTGTCCCAAAAGTTCGTGGAATTTTTTCGAAAATTTCTTTCTTTGAAGCGATGAATCGAGCTATCTAACGTAGCATTGAGTAGAGCAATCAGTGCTCTACTATTTCCGAGCTTCATAAATTATAAATGTTCAAGTTTACAAGAATAGTGCGATTCCGAAGTTGTGTCTCAAAAATTTAAAAAAAAAACGTGAAATTCTTTCCTATGAAGAGATAT
This sequence comes from Pristionchus mayeri, assembly GCA_036245805.1. Taxonomy (NCBI): domain Eukaryota; kingdom Metazoa; phylum Nematoda; class Chromadorea; order Rhabditida; family Neodiplogasteridae; genus Pristionchus; species Pristionchus mayeri. Next base: position 31,773,518 of record BTRK01000006.1, read on the forward strand.
AACTGGTGTGATTATGCGTAGATACTTTGTAGTTGGAAAGTAACTTACTGGATACTATTCTGGCCTTCCGAATCGCGATTAGGAAAATAGTAAATTTCAACGTGTTTTTAAAATTTTCCTAGATTTCGATACCAAAAGGTTTCAAAATACAATACTTAATATAAAACGAATTTACATTGCAAAATTAGGCCGATTGACGGGCAAATTGCCATGAAAATGTGAAAAATTCTGAAAACGGCATTCTCCCGACCAGTGGTGGAAAAGGTAGGTAGGGAAAATCGAAAAATCTGGGCATGTTTGGGCCATTTTGGCAAAAAATGGGCATGTTTTGGGCAAGTTTTTAAACTAATTATGCCATGTTATTTCATTAGAAAAAAGCGTGTTAAAAATACATAGAAAACATGTTTTGAGCAATTTTTATCCACTCATTCAATCACATCAACAATTATTGCAAAAAACACGACGTGTACACGACGTACCTGCGACTTCACCTTATAAGGTCATGTTTATAATTTACTTTATTAGTTATATCACAATCCGGAATGTTCAGGCTTCATTTTCCTGTCTTGCGATTTTAAAAATATTAATGGGGAGCTTCACAAAACATGCCCAAAGGAAATATTCGTGGTGTGCCATAGCGTGCACTATCGAGTGGTTTATTTTCCCATTCCATCGTATACTTTTTCTTTACCAAGTCCATACTCTTTCCCTCTCGCTTGCACTGCACTTTCGAGTCGGCCTGGCATGGGCATGTTTCTAACTCCGACCCCAAAAATCTGGGCACGTTAGGTCGCGTTTTACCTACTTTTCCACCACTGCTCCCGACACAAGTTTTGATGTTTTTCGGCCGCCAATAAAGAAATATACAATTTAATAGGTTTAATTGAAAGAATGGTAGCTGCTACTAATTCACAATTAACTAGAGTTTTGAAACTTGAAAGAAAATGAAATTATATTTTTTTTAAAACAGGGTCCTAAAAATGCAAATTTTGGAATATTTCATCATCACTTGGCAATCGTTTAATGAAATAACCTACGCAAAAAATATTGCAGGTCCAGCTATAATAGGTATGAACGATAATTAGTTTTCGTGACTTTTACCTCGCGAGAAAATATAATCAGAAAAAATTCCACGAAATTTTGGGACACCCCAATACTTTTATCAGCTGTGAGTCTCGCTAGAACCACTGTATTTTTAGTATTTCTAGCCGTTCTCTACAGAGAGTTGCGCTAGAATTACGAAAATTCGCTTCTTGGGGTAAATTTTCATTCTCTACACGCTGAAATAGTTGTCATCTTTCTATAATCACGTCTTTATCGATATCGTGATAGAATGTAGGGCTAAACCTCAAAAGTGCATTAAAGAAGGAGTAACACGAAAAAATAGTTTAATATGCCATTATGTATGTGTAATAGAAGCCGGCAGCCCGATAATGAATCACTTTATCCGAAGTTTCACAGACATATCTGAGGCTATTTACATACGCGCAAAGTTCATTGACGGCGCAGGGATGTGGTTAGTTCGTTTATGTTTCACTTTCTCTACATAATTTTCGCCTCGTTCTTGGGGTAATTTGGCTACAGTTTCCCATTGCGAGCGCAATATCTTCGCGGTGGGACTCCCTAGCATCCATTCGTGTTACCCCTTCTTTAAGCCACTTCGTGGAGATGTTGGTCTCAATGTATAATGGTCATAAAACAATTTTGGTGCGAATCGATCATTGTATTTTGGACAAATCATGGTTTCAATTTTCCGGAAGCTTTGCTTCCCATTTGCGCACAGTGGAGAGAACGAACAACATCATTATCTCGACTTCTGCCCACCATAGCCTCGTTGGCGCCTTTTGCTTATCAATCTTTTTGGCAAGTTCGATCCTGGACAGGCCAATCTCTTTTGCTTCTTATCGTGCGCATAACGGAAATTCTGCGACGTGCGCTATAATTGTATTGAACTTCTGTCAGAGAGAATCACAAAGAGACAAATTTTTAAGTTGTGGTCTTGCATCGAAATGAAATGGGAAAGGCTTCAAGAGCACGTGCCTGACCAGAAGCGAGTTTGTGGATGTTTCTGAGCCAACGTGCACTATCGCATAGTTTCCGTTATGTGCACCATAAGAAGCAAAAGAGATTGGCACTGGTCGGGATTGAACTTGTCGAAAAAGATTGAGAAGCAATCGCGCAACCGACTGCGCCAACGAAGTTATGGTGGGCAAAAGCGAGATAAGGATTTTGTTCGTTCTCTTCACTTGGCGCAAAAAAAGAAGCAAAGCTTCCGGAAAATTGAAACCATGATTTCTCCAAAATACAATGATCGATTCGCACCAAAACTGCTTTATGACCATTATACATTGAGACCAACATCTCCACGAAATGGCTTAATGCACTTTTGAGGTTTAACCCCACATTCTATCACGATATCGATAAAGACGTGATTATAGAAAGATTACTACTATTTCAGCTTGTAGACAATGAAAAGTTACCCCCAGGAAACGAATTTTCGTAATCCTAGGGCTACTCTCCGTGGAGAACGGCTTGAAATACTAAAAAAAAATGGTTCTAGCGAGACTTCTAGCTCGTCACAGTAGGTCAAACATGCAAAATGGAGTTGCTTATCGTCATCAGCATCCAAAACTACCCCGGGATGCAAGTTTTCCAAAAATGTCTGTTCCAGAGTTTGTCCGAACCTTAGAAGTACGCCGTCCTATACGTCCCTGCGGAGAGCGCCTCTCAAAATGGGCGCAATCCGCAACCATGAATAGGGGTTTATGGTCTGAATTCACCTCGCCGCCAGTGTTGGGCAACTATGATTGCCACACAAATATCCCACTGCTCGACAACTTTTGGGCCTACAGTTAGAGAGAATCTCACGGTTTCGGCTGCTGCACTTCCAGCTTCGCCATTGTCTCATCTGCCTCTGTCTCCTCTTCCTTCCCCATATCGTTGGTCTCCATCATCTCCTCTTTCAGCAGGGGTTTCACCATTCCCGTCGTCTCCTTTCCCCCTTCGTTCATAGGAGTAAGGAAACGGGCGAGAACTTTCTGCAGTTCAAATGTTTATCAGTAAATGCAACCCCCATCTCTTAGTTAATTTATATTGAGCAACACAATAACCATTATTTTTACGGTGCTCCGGTAATAAATCAATATTATTATTTTATAGATGATGCCTCCCATCAAGGGAAAATGCGACGAGAGTAGATGCATTTGATACCTACACTTCAAGGTAACTCGCCTTCTCTTCCTCAGTCAGTCCCTTCGCGCGCCTCTTCTTCGGTGGTGGTCCTTCTTCCGTGCTCTTGCGGGGCTGCAATCAATCTACAATATAAGCTTGCAACAGTTCACAACTCACCCTGCCTCGTTTCTTCTTGCTCGTATCAACAACCGGAGGTGGTGAGACGGTAGTGGGCTCATCATCTAAAGCAAGCAACTGCATTCTCCGTCTTGTGTGGTCTACCGTACCCTCGTCTTCGCTTGTTTTCCAGATGAGAGTTCGCTGACTCTTGGGCATCGCAGCTCTCTTCTCTTTGAGGCGATGGGACTTACGACGAGTCTCGCATTCGCCCTGACATTACAAACAAATATGTATACACACCATATAATACCTTGATGGTAGACCACGATCTAGATCGTTCGATCATCAGAATTTTCAATAGCGTGACGTCTAATGAGGAAAGGGGAGATCATCGCTTGTTTACTCAATGCCAACATCGAATTCAGCTATATGAGCCCGTTTGCGTAAGATTCGAGCAGATGTGGCTGATTCACCGACAGTCCAAAAATCTCGATTCTCTATAAATGTGCACTTTGGGGTTTTCGGTGGCGCTGAAAACGGTGGGCATACTCATTTTGCACTCAGAGCCTTCGTTGACTCCAGATGGCGTCACTTCGAAAACATGTTTTCGCGTATTTCGCCCCTCCGGAAAGTGCTAAAATTACGTGAATGTGGTTTCCGGGGTAGAATTTCATGCTGATTACGCCAATCTACTTCATTTTGCATGAATTATTAAAATAAATTTTAAAATTTCAACTTTTCGTAGAGGTAATTGCGGGCCAAATGAGTTACATGGTTGGAACCGGCGTGACGAGTAGTCAGAATCTAAAATTTCATAGAATTTCTCCATGCGGTTTTCTAAATTCGAGTGAAATAGTGATATGAAATACTCTAATCACTCGTATTCCCTCTCGTTCCCTCTGGGCTCTCTCCCACCACCATACTCTCTCGCCCATTCCTCCCTAGGGAAGGGGAAGATAGTGGAATGCAGACTCGTTTATCACTGTTCTCGGCTCACGTTTTCACTCCAATTTCGAAAACGGCATGGAGAAAATCGATGAAATTTGAGATTCTAAATCTACTCATCACGCCGGTTCCAACCATGTAGCTCATTTGGCCCGCAATTACCTCTACGAAAAGTTGAAATTTTAAAATTTATTTTAATAATTCATGCAAAATGAAGTGGTTAGGTGTAGTCAGCATGTAATTCTACCCCGGAAACCTCATTCACGTAATTTTTTTTTTCACTTTCCGGAGGGGCGAAATACGCGAAAACCTGTTTTCGACGTGACGCCGTCTGGTGTCAACGAAGGCTCTGAGTACAAAATGAGTATGCCCACCGTGTCCAGCACCACCGAAAACCCCAAAGCGCAGATTTATAGAGAAACGGGATTTTTTGGATGTCCCTGTCCTTGCTCGATTCTTAGGCACACGGCCATAAAACACTTTCGAGGACTCAATTTAGGAAATTCTGATTATAACGTGAAATCATCAAGAGTGAACGGGTTCAGATTAGAATATATCGTCGTCAGCATCTTTGAGAACCCCAATTCGGAAAAAAAGGTTTTTAAAAATTTTCTATATAAATGGCTTCATATAATCATATCAAGAAGACTAGAGATGAAACCTCTTTCTCCTCCTTTATCTTCTTTAGCGCCACTCCACTAGGCATCCTCCAATCTTCGTCATTATCCTTTTCTTTTCTTATCTCCATCTCCTCAATCTCTTTCTCTTCTTCTTGCTCTCCCTCATTCTTTTCATCATCTATATCCGACAGCATGATCATCGTTCCATCCTGTAAATTGAACAATCCTCTAAAGAACTACCAAGACTTCCATCAGCATTTTTTGATCTTCTTCACTACCTCCTCAACCTCTGACTCCCTCAAACTCCTCATAGCTTCCTCATATTTCTTCGCATTCTCTTCTGATTCTCTCATCTTCTCTGCCTTCACTATCTTCACGATCTCCATCGCCTCCATCACGAGTGTGTCCTCATCCTCAAATTAGAATTGAATGCTTCAACCATCCTCACTGTCCCTCACTATCAGTTCACTTCCATGCATAGCAAGTCTTTCCACTATCAATTCAATATATGACATATCACAATATCATACTTCCTCCTCATCCTCATCTTCGTCCTCCTCCATTCTTCTCCGCCCCTCCATCTTCAATCCCATCATTTTCTTCCTCAGCCATTCCTCTCTATCTGATCGTTGGTCTCCGTAAATGAGGCCCGCCCGCACAGAAGTCACCAGGCGCTTCAATAAAGAACTCACATTTCCTCCTCAAATCATCAAGTCTACGATCAAGTGCTATACGATAATAATATGTTGCACTCGTACAAATTATATGGATAATTAACTAGGTGGTGATAAATTATCACTGATAATTATAGATACCTTCTTATCGTACATCTCCCTGCGTGCTGCGAGTATTTCCTTGTCAGGAATGCCCACGATGGGGGTCGGAGGGGGCGCCGCCAGCTTCTTATGCATCTCCATCACCATCGTCTTGTCAATCACAAGCGAGGGATTCGTCACTTTCTTCTCCACCTGTCACATAAAATACTACACTTCAATATTGTTATGAATCCGAAAAAAAAGAAATGTGGTATCTCATACTTGTGTAATATTCACAGGATGAACTGCCGCACTTTTATTTTCAAATAAAGCAATCAACATGAAACTTCGGGATTACTATTTTGAATATTATTCGGTTATCTCCTTTATCTTAGCATAAATCGTCCAGCACACTATCCCCCCCCCCCCCCTCATACCTTCTTCACAATGCGCTTCCAGGCTTGGCTCCTTTTCGCACTCTTCACACCACCCATCACTGGGTAAGCGTCGAGAGAAGGGCACGCCTCCACTTCTTCCTCTCTCACAACACCCTGAGGGCATCTCGCACGATCCAATACTGTAAGTGTATGTAATTGAATAGTGGAAATCAGTTACACACTTCGTTATTCTTATGCTCCACCATCATCAGGCTTACAAGATATAACCACGACACCACAATACTTGCTCACCTTTCATCTTTCTAGTGTTGAATTCATCGTCCTTCTTGTGGAACCGCATGCGTAGGAACTTGCTGCGACGGGCTGGGATACTGAATGAGCAATCGATCGCATGTCGTATTCCCTTAAGGGGGATCATTCTAACTGGTCATCGTACCCCTCAGTGATCTTCGCGAGTTGTGCAGATGGCAGTCTATCGTGTAGTACTCCCTCACTCTTCACTCTCTTGTCCACTCGGTCCAGAACTGGCGGAGGATTCTCACTGCAATATATCTCACAACTATTAACACACGTCTTCTGAGAGGTTGCATGAAATATAATTATAATAATTTATCTCAGTGTTTCCCCTCTATCAGTGTTTCATCGAGAAGAGTCGTCTCCCAATCGCTCTCTCAATTATCACACGTCTTCTGGGAGATCAGAGGTGGGGTTTGACAAAATGTTCAACGTGGTCCAATCTCCACAAAATTTTCATGGATGATACATCTGAGGTCCACCAACGTTTATATAACATTTTGGATCCGGGAATTGAAAAGTGCCTAAAAGCCGGCTCTGAAAATTTTGAAAATTCAAAACTTCATAAAATGCTTCAAAGTTGAGGAAAAAGGTCGCTGAAAAAACAGAACGAATCCACTCGTTGAGTAGAATAACTTTTCTGTTGACACTTTTTGTGTGGGTAAAACATGAAAATATGAAAAGTTGAAAAAATCATTTTTTCATCACCAAAATTTGCATAAAAATGGCCGTCGTGAAAAATAAAGCAATGAGTGTCCAGCTTATTTCGTCAGATTCGGAATCTACAACCTTTTTTACCCCAGGTGGCATTTTTTCAGGAAAATCGAAGATGTAATATGTTTCCATTTTAGGCCTTAAACATGGCGACCCTCGTGTTTTCATGCAAAATCGAAATTTTCATGATGTCATATTTGAGTAATTATCGCTCGTGGATATCTTTTCTTTCCGTTTTCAATGTTTTCTGACCTATTCATACTGATTTCCATTAAAAAACCGAATATTTCAATACTTCACAAAATCACATTTTTCACGAAATTTCTCAGATTTCATGATTTTATGAAGTATTGAAATCTTCGGTTTTTTAAATGGAAATCAGTATGAAAAGGTCAGAAAACATTGAAAAAGGAAAGAAAATATATCCACGACGTTGGTGGACCTCAGATGTATCATCCATGAAAATTTTGTGGAGATTGGACCACGTTGAACATTTTGTCAAACAGGGGACTAGGATTCATGCAATCTCTCAGAAGACGTGTGTTATGAGTCACCCTGCCTCCCCCTCTACCCCTACCGAGGAAGACCCCAACGTCTCCATTGGAGACCTCCTCAACATTCCTTCCCACTGCAAGAACGCTTCCAATGCCTCCTTCGGGCGAATCTTCGATTCGGTTTACAAAATGAACCCATCGAAGAGGTTCCGACCTGAGGAGGAGGATTCCCTATTCTGCACCACGCAGGGCTACCTTGTCAACAAGAACAAGTGGTAAAGAAGATTCGAGCTGACACAGGCCACAATGTTCACCTCTCTGGAGGTGCTCTATCAAGAGCTTGCCAAGCTGCAGCAGCAGATGACGGAGATCCACAACGCCATCACCGAACTCGCCAAGTCCATCCTCTCAACCTTCCAGTCCTCATTCGAAGGAGTCAAGCAGAAGCTGGACCTCCTCGACCCGACCCAGTTCCCCCCTCTCGACACGACCATCGTCGCCTCTACCGTGAAAGAGGCAGTGAAGGATACCCTCAAGACTGACAGCAACGATCGCCTTCGTCGATTCCAAGTGTTTCTGAGAAACCTGGAGTCGAAGAAGGACGACGCAGAAGAAATCAAGGAGATCTGCGACAAGATCAAGGTCCCTTTTCCCGTGAAGTTCTTCCGCTTGAGGGGAAAGGAAGGAATCCGCCCAGTCATACTGACATTCACTACTGCCGAGGAGGCAGTGGACTTCATTCGTCGTCTTGCGAGGAGCAAGAGAGACCCAAACCCCCTCTTCCCCTCTCTTGTCGCTCGAGCCAATTATTCCCCCGAGGAGGAGAAAGCCTACAAAGCAGCGTGGGCCGATGCCTGCTCTCGCAACGACTCCGCGGGCCGCAAGGAGTACATAGTGAAGAATTTGAAAGTCACCAAACTGGAGAAGCCGGGAGAATGGACGGCGAGAGCTCGCCCGGCCAAGAAGTGAGTCAACATTATTCATCAGTTTTACTTCGCTCTCCAGTCTCTCCTCTCTCCTATCATCTCTCATCTCCTAACATCTCATCATCTCATTTCCCGTCTCTTGCACACTCTCCTTTGTCTCATTCATTGCCTTCCCCCTCTGCCGGCACTCGGGGAGGTGAAGGTTTTCAACCCCCGAGCGGTCGCGCAGAGGGTGCATCAATCATTCAATATACTCACAACTTTTCTCACAATTTCGTTCATTCCTTACCATCTCTCAATACCCCCTCTACCGATGCTCAGGGAGGTGGTATAGTCCAAACCCCGAGACGTCGTGACGAGGTTAATTCCGAACTCAAATTTATTCAATGTAACGTGCAGTCAATTAAAAATAAGGTTGATTCATTCCACTCTCTCCTTTCGCTCCACTACATAGACATTGCGTCCGTGTGTGAAACTTGGCTGGATGAGACAATTCCCGAATCATTTCTTGTTCGTGATACTTCGTACTCCATTGTCCGGCTAGATAGACCAACTCTTGGAGGTGGTATTTGTCTCTTCCTTTCCCACTCCATTGATTTTGTTCAACTTGAACCCTGCCTTCCCCCCGGTGTCGAATTACTCGCTATTGATATTGTCAAACCTTTCCCTTGTCGCGTTATTTCCATCTATAATCCTAATCACGATTGCGACTCCCGTCCCCTCCTCACTTCCATCTCTGATCTAATTGTTTCCACATCTCTTCCCTCATTTGTTATGGGAGACTTCAATCTCCCCCACATTGATTGGCCTCATTCCAAACTCTCTCGCAGTTGTACAATTTGCTGTAACTTCATCGATTTCTGCGCCTCTCATGGTCTCACACAGCACGTTCTTTCTCCTACTCGCAATGCAAACATTCTTGATTTAGTTCTTTCTACCGATTCTCATTTCTTGTCATCTATTTCCCTTCCCCCTGGTCTCGCTGATCATTTCAACATCAATTTTTCCCTGCGCACTATCTCTTTTGATAATCAGGATGAGTCAGCCTCTCGCTCCTAGAGGAAGGGAAATTTTGCTTTAGCAAACTCCCTCTTCTCGGAGATCGATTGGATGACATCCCTAATCAATGGAGATACGACACAGAAAATGTATGGCAGATTTGTAGAAATTGTCCAGCAAGTGATCGTAGAAACAATCCCCCTTACTCCCAATCGCCCGAGTTATTCTAAACATATCCTAAAACTCCTTCGTATTCAATATAGAATGTATTGCAATAACGACCCCAGTTATGAAGCCTTCTCTAAGAAGGTCCGCATAGCCATTAGACGTGAAGCAATTAGGAAGGAGGGCAAACGAATTCTTTCATCCAGTGGAGGTCTCTTCTCTCACATGAGAAGTATTTCCAAACAAAAAGCCTCCGTTACTGCGCTTCGGCGTGTTGACGGCTCATTCGCTTCCTCCCCTTCCGAAAAAGCTGAAGCCCTATCCGCACAATTCAATTCCGTTTTCACTGTTGATAACGGTATAATTCCACCTTTCCCTCTTCGGACCACTGCCACCCTAGATTCTATAGATGTTTCCCCATTCATCCTGGAAAAATTTCTTGCAAAAATGCCTCGAAAGTGCTCAGTCGGCCCCGATCGCATTCCCTCTATTCTCCTTAAAGAATGTGCCACTTCCCTCGCATTCCCCCTCTCCCTCATTTTTCAATCCTCTCTCCTTACCGGCTCCGTTCCTTCCCAATGGACGGAGGCAGTTGTCTGCCCTCTGTTCAAGAAGGGAGGGAAACGTGAGAACGCTTCCGCTTATAGGCCCATTTCACTAACTAGTAATGTTTCCAAGCTTTTTGAGAGAGTTGTGAAAAGCACTCTCTCATACTTTCTCAATTCTAATAAACTCCTCACTTCCAGTCAATATGGCTTCCGTAAGGGTAGAAGTACAACCCATCAATTAGTATTCTTCCTCTCCCAACTCATTAATAAGCGTTGTTCCAAATCGTCTACTGATGTTGCCTACGTCGACTTCTCTAAGGCCTTCGATTCCGTGTCCCATAGGAAACTACTACTTAAACTTTCATCATATGGTGTCTCTGGAAATCTCCATGGATGGATTGATTCATGGCTTTGCAGACGATCACAAAAAGTGCGTGTTGATTCTATTGGGGTGTCCGGAAAGTATGAGTATGAGGGGATTGGAATGGATTGGGAAGAAGTATGAGGGGATTGGAATGGATTGTGAAGAAGTATGAGGGGATTGGAATGGATGGTGAAGAAGTATGAGGGGATTGGAATGGATTGGGAAGAAGTATGAGGGGATTGGAATGGATTGTGAAGAAGTATTGGGGTGTCCGGAAAGTTCGTATAATGCTTCGGAAAAAAGTCAGTTCGCGATCAAATGCAGTGATTGCGCAATCTGTTTGTCAACAATGTATTGCATCATTCTGACGTTGAGTAGTGAGAGGATTTAATCAGTCTCCTAGTTGCTACATTGATTCTTGTGATGGACTCCCATCTCTACCTCCGAGCAGTTTTACTTCTTTACTACCGTCTTGGCCGATCCGTGAAGGAGGCCCACTCTGCCCTGGCCCAGTCGGAAGGAGCTGACGCCCCCTCCATACCCTTCTGCTATAAGTGGTTCTCCCGCTTCAAGAAAGGGGAGTTTGGTCTCGATGATCAACCCCGCTCTGGACGCCCTCCCTCCCTCGATCAGCCTTTCGTTCTCCGCACACTGAAGCGCAAGCCCATGGCCAGTGTGCGTGAGTTGAAGAAGGATACTGGTACTCCCAGATCAACGGTGTCCGATATCATCCATCGATCTGGGAAGAAGCCGAAACTCCCACAAGTGATTCCCCATGACCTCTCCCCCGAACAGCTGAAAAATCGTGTTCAAGTCTGTCGGGAATTACTCCATCGTAGATCCGATCTTCGATGGGTCAATTCCATCATCGCTACAGATGAGAAGTGGATCACGTACGATAACCCTGTGAGGAGACTGCAATGGGTGGATGCAGATGAGAAGCCCACGCCCGTCCCGAAGAAGGAAGAGCACGGAAAGAAGGAACTCCTCTGCTTCTTCTTCTCAGTGCTCGGTCCCATCTACTGGGAGATCCTCGCCCCTGGCACCAGCATCAATGCCGACCTCTTCTCTGAACAACTGGAAGATGTCGCGATCAGAGTCCCTCCCAGACCCCTGAACCAGGGCAAAATTCTTCTTCTGATGGACAATGCTCGCCCACATCAGGCGAAGATGACCCAGAAGAAAATGGTCGAGCTGAAGATCGAGAGGATTCCCCATCCACCGTATTCCCCGGATCTCTCCCCATGCGACTACCACTGCTTCCGCTCTCTCTCTCTCTGACTTCTGCAAAGGAACGAAGTTCAAGAATCGAGATGAAGTTGTGAGGGCTTTCGTGAACTGGGCGGTCTCGAAGAAACCCGTATTCTGGAAGAGAGAAATCGAGACCCTGCCCAATCGCTGGAGGGAGGTAGTGAGAAAGAAGGGGGCATACATTGGTCACTGAGAATGGTAAAGCATTAATAAAAAATAAAAACAAAAAAATATACGAACTTTCCGGACACCCCAATACACTGTCGCATCCTTCTCATGTAACCTCTGGGGTTCCCCAGTGGAGTGTGCTTGGTCCATTGCTATTTCTAATTTACATTAATGACATTGTCGATTCATGTTCTGTTGATTCCTATCTCTTCGCAGATGATCTTAAGCTAGTATTCCCATTTAATCGTAAATCGCCTCCTTCCCATTCTCCCTTACAATCATCTCTTGATTTACTCTATGACTGGTGTATGGCATGGCAAATGCCTGTCAACCCAGATAAATCCCATATTCTCCATGTAGGTAAAACCAATCCCAGAATAGCTTACTCGTTCAATAAGTCTATTATTTCATCCACTGATATTGCTAAAGATCTTGGAGTGCTTATCTCCGGAAATCTTTCCTTTCGTCCCCATATTGTTGATATAGTCAAAAAGGCGTCTAAGCGTGTCAACTTCATGTTCATTGCTATTAAATCCGCTAACCCTCTCGTACTTGTCCATGCCTATAAAACATACGTCCGTTCTATACTTGAGTATTGCTCAGTAGTTTATTCTCCTCACATTCTCAAGGATAGAAAACTACTTGAAAAAGTTCAATACATATTCATTCGTAAATTACATTTTCGCTGTAAAATTCCCTTTATCTCTTATTCTATTTCTTGTGAGAAATTCAATTTGGAACCTCTCGACCACCGTCGAAATTTATCATCCTTCAAATTTGTTCATTCTCTATTTTGCCCACAGTCAACTGTTTCCCCATCTTTATTGTTTGATTTCAGAGCATCTCGCACTCGAGGTTCGTCTCGTAAATTATTCCCACGTTTTAGAGCTTCCGATAATTTATCTGAACATTTTATCTCCCATCGCACCTATTCGACTATTAATTCCTTACCTCTAGGAACCCGTTCCCTCTTTTCCAAATTATTCATCAAGCGTCTTTCCCCTAAATTACCCGTTTCATACTTGTTTTAACTGTCTCTATATATTCCTATTTTCTCTATTTCTCCATGGACTCCGTTCGGGTCGTCGAATCGCGGCGGCTACTACACTTCACCTGCCACACCGTCATTTTAAATTATGCATGCCAGTTCCTACCTACTGGTTTTTATGTATTCGCGCATTAATTTGTTGCGATAAAGATATATATATCTACGCCCGAGGCGCGACAATACCATGAATACATTAATTAGTGATTGCAGATGGGAGGGAAAAAAATAGAAAAAAATAGGGGCGTCCACGAGATTTCTACATATTTGAAATCTACGCGCTTTTATACACCGGGAAAATTGTTTTCATGAAAATTGAAAATGGTAGTCATTCTTTTTTTTTCGCCTTGAATATGCGAAATCTCAACTTTTCTCATTATTTCCAAATTTTCGTTTGGTTGTAAATGATGATTACAGCCTCCAACCGCACTCAGAATTGGCCTAGGAGTCGTACTGCAGCATACAAACGTATTCAATATCAAAATATGCCAAAATGCAAACGAAAATTTGGAAATAATGAGAAAAGTTGAGATTTCGCATATTCAAGGCGAAAAAACAGAATGACTACCATTTCCAATTTTCATGAAAACAATTTTTCCGGGGTAAAAAAGCGCGTAGATTTCTAATATGTAGAAATCTCGTGGACGTTAAGAGGATTTTTTTTCACGACATCAATTTGTTTATACAATTTTGAGGGACAAACATGAATTTTCTTGTTTTTCACCTGGGATACGTCATCCTATCCAAAAGTTGTCAACATGAAAGTTGTTCAGCTCTGAACGCTGGTTATTTTTATTTTTTTAAAAATACATTTTAGTTCAAAGTTGAAAGAAAATACGATTTTTTGAATTTTCGAAAACGTGAGAGCAGGCTTTTAGGCAGTTTTGATATTACGGTTTCGAAACTTCAACTTAAAGTATCTGACCTTCAGGTAAGTCTACCATGCTGTTTGGTTAGAGATAGGAGCAGTTTGAACATTTTGTCAAACGCCTCCTGCGATCTCTCAGAAGACACGTGTTAAGTATACAAACAATATTTGTTTATGTTTCAACTTATGCAGTATAACGCAAAATATAGTTGAAAATAGAAGTGCTTACGCTATTAGTTTGTGGTCGATCAAATGCTGTGCCCGCCTCTTCTTCTCTTGTGCCAGTTGAGCCCTCCGTTCTGCTTGTCTCCTCTCCACCACCTTAACACGAGTCTCCTGTAAAAACGTAGGAACGCTGGATACTAGAAATATTTTATGTCATCGATTTCTACTAAACTTGATTTATGGATGTCATTGGAGGTTAGAAGAAGGCCTATCCACTTGATTTGCTCAAATTTGCACTTTATCGATTTTTGTGATCTACCGCTAGAAATTGACGTTTCTCGTTCAATTTTCATCGTACAGCGAGCTTTTTTTTTCTCATTTTGCTCGAAATCGAAAGATCTACAACTTTCTCAACGTAAGAAAAACGGTCCAATCACGTCTTCATAGCGAAAATTGCGAAAAACTGAATTTCGTGATGAGAATATCGATTTTCTGGCTTCGTATACCAAAAAGACAATCGTTTTTATTCTTCCTATGGAATCTCCACATAAAATTAGGGGGTGTTTATGTTGACCGTTTTCCATATCTCAGTCCTCTCACTATCGATTTACTATGGTGGATTATAGACGTTTCCGGACTTGGTTATTTTTTAGACGATTTCGTTTTTTGGTCGTTTCTCGGTTCAACATTGAGCAATCGAGTGCTAAAACACAGCAATCTATAGCTCTCAACAAGCTCTACCAATGACTCTAAGTGCTTCTAATCGCTAAAATTATCCGTTTTCAAGTTATCTTAAGAAAACTGTCTAAAAAGGGTAAAATTGAGATATTCCTGTAACACGTATCACATGAGAAGGGTATCCACACTAGTTTTGCATCTTAAAAACTTTTCGGGACATTTCTGATCATGTTTCATGTCAGTTCCGCTCAAATTAATGCAAGTTTCTTCTCCATGTCTCTTATTTTTTACAAAATGGAGATATAATATTCACAGTTTAAGTCTCTTATGGGGGTTTATCGGATTTCTCCCTACGGAAATAACTTGAATCACGATCAGAAATGTCCCGAAAAGTTTTTAAGATGCAAAACCAGTGTGGATACCCTTCTCATGTGATACGTGTTACAGGAATATCTCAATTTTACCCTTTTTAGACAGTTTTCTTAAGATAACTTGAAAACGGATAATTTTAGCGATTAGAAGCACTTAGAGTCATTGGTAGAGCTTGTTGAGAGCTATCGATTGCTGTGTTTTAGCGCTCGATTGCTCAATGTTGAACCGAGAAACGACCAAAAAACGAAATCGTCTAAAAAATAACCAAGTCCGGAAACGTCTATAATCCACCATAGTAAATCGATAGTGAGAGGACAGAGATATGGAAAATGGTCAACATAAACACCCCCCAATTTTATGTGGAGATTCCATAGGAAGAATAAAAACGATTGTCTTTTTGGTATACGAAGCCAGAAAATCGATATTCTCATCACGAAATTCAGTTTTTCGCAATTTTCGCTATGAAGACGTGATTGGACCGTTTTTCTTACGTTGAGAAAGTTGTAGATCTTTCGATTTCGAGCAAAATGAGAAAAAAAACTCGCTGTACGATGAAAATTGAACGAGAAACGTCAATTTCTAGCGGTAGATCACAAAAATCGATAAAGTGCAAATTTGAGCAAATCAAGTGGATAGGCCGTCTTCTAACCTCCAATGACATCCATAAATCAAGTTTAGTGGAAATCGATGACATAAAATATTTCCTAGTAGCAAAACCTTGGCGTTTTCCTACACTTTTACAGGAGACCCGTGTTAAGCTATCCTCCTTTACATTTTAAAACATCTGCAGTTGTTATGGAGACAGACTGTGTGGCCTGGGAAGTGTTCAATTACAATAATCACCTTCTCCAGTCGCTTCCACTCCGACGGTGGAATCTTCTGCTGGGAACTGGGCCCTGAAAAAGTTTCCATAGTAAATCATTACTCTGTTTTCAACGAGTAATATTACAGTAAGTATTAGGAAGTATACATGGCAAAGTTGGAAAATCGAATTCCTCCAAAATGTGCTGCACGCATGTAGTCCTTGACGAGCCCGGTTCAGCCGTGATTGTTTAGTGTTCTCGATAATTCGAGATTTTCTTCGACTTTTCCGAGCTTATACACTAATTTCTCAAAATGAATTTTTTAATTTGCCATATTTACTGTAAATAGTGATCAGTTAAGTTTTACAATACGAAAGAATAAAAAGTATCACTACGCCTAAAAATATTTCATATTGGAAAAAATGTGTAGATTTTTCTATTTTCCTTGGAGAGTCGAAATGCGATCGGGATGAAACTTTGCTTGTTAAAGCTCCTGGATATAGCGTTTTTAAGAGATAGTAGAAATTGGAAATAGCAAAGTCTGTCGGATTTCCGTAGCAGGAGTTCGGCACTCTTTGCTGCACGCGATCTAGAACACTAAATATGTCACATTTTGGAGGAAATCAATTTTGCCAACTTTACCAAGGACCCTAACAAACACGTTCACTCACTCAGATAGTCTCTCATGTGTATTAGGGTGGCGAAAATGGCTCAACGGGTCGTCTTTTAGAGAGCGAGAAAGGATCAGGAAAGGATAGAGAGGATATCCTTCCCGCTGGCATAGATGAGCCTTGAGCCATTTGTAAGCCATTTCGGACGGCTCACTAACGGCTCAGGGGAAGAGACGCGAGAGAGTGTGTGGATGTGAGAGAGCAGGGAAGCGGAACTGCCAGGGGGGAGAGACGAGGGGAGAGACTGCCGATACTCTTGAGCCGCCAAAAACGGCTCACAAACGGCTCAGGGTTGTAAAACGGCTCGAGCCAACGAGAGGGAGGCTGTAAACCCACCTCTCAAGGATGAGCCGCGAGAGAGGTAAACAAGACGGATATCCTTGAGCCATTCTCGCCACCCTAATGTGTATTACAGATGTATAAATGGTAAACGTTGATCCTTTTCCCCCTTCTACCCCGAATCAACGCTAAATAATACATAAATAATTCGATAATAATTTACTCTTCAATTGCAGAAAGGCTTTCTTGTAGAGTGGGTGGCGGATGGGGATTCTCGAACTGTTTAGGATGCTCGTTCCAAGGAGAACTGGCTGACCTGCTGCTACGCGCGCCTAAAAAAACAAACATTACCATCAACCAAGTTTGCCATCTACACTTGTCCGAAACGATTCCGCAAAATTCCATGTTTCTATGACTCAAATATGAGTAACTTCAGCAACTACAATGGCCGCATTGTCCAATCATCTTAATTTTCACTTCATCATTATCTTAATCCCCGCCCATAAAAATTCTGTGGAAGAGGACCTCAAGACTGTGAGCTCTACTAAGTTTGCATTACAGCAAATAAACATTGACATTTCCTATGCTAAATTCCGGATGTCAGTAACCTGCGCTTGCAGCAGAGCTTTCACCGAGTACTGGCCAGACGATAGTAGCTTAGTCGGTGGTTTCACCTGCACAGTTAGAGTTATAGCGGAATGTTTTAAGTAGATGATAAATGATCTTGCAAGTGGAAATAAAAATATAAAAAAATAGCTGAGCAGTCTATAGACTGATCCGCTTCCCTATCCATGACAAACCATAGCAGTCGGAGGCAGAAAAGGCGGCACGACCAATTTAAATTTCTGTTCCATCCTTTGGTGGATCCTCTCGATGATACCATCGGAAATGGGCATCTTCTGCTGCAATTCCATATTGACAGACCTCCAGTACATCCCAATAGCCACCTTTCTTCTTCTCACGCGCCCTGCAACGGCATGTACCGGATCCTTCTGAGTCGCATTCCCATCTCCGGGATGCTCTTTCTTCACGGGCTTCTCATCAATCGTTTCTACGTCCACCTCAGCATTCTCTCCATCACTACTGCTATGAGGACTAGACTCCTTCTGCATTCGCTCCACCTCTTTTTCCTCCTCAGTCGAGGAATGATAAGTGGACACGGAACGAGACCTGATCAAGTACATCCTCTCATTACATATTCCTGTCTCGGTGTTCATCAACTCTCTTTTCTAACAGGATTAATGTATTTGGAATATTTAATTTCATACATCCAACAGACTCAGTAGTCGAAAAGTAGGTCCAAAATTACATAACATGCCCGGTTTTTGGAGTTCGGATCAGTGCAAAAGTAGAAAACATACCCATTTTTTAGTTATTTTTCTTTAAAACGCACCCGTTTTCAAGATTTCATATTAAATTTTAGAAACGTGCCCACTTTTTGAAATTTTTGTGACCTACCCTTTCAACCACTGGTCAGACTACATCAATCATAGCAATCTTCTAAGACTAGATGAATTCGCGTGCAGAGTATAAAATAACGACCACCTTGGCTTGATGACTCCCTCGATCTTGGGTCCCGGTGGCTTCGGCACCATGTCCTCTGGATCACACACCACAATTTCCGATTCGTCGCTGCTAGAGGACGATGACGACGAGGATCTCATCAGCTGAACAAATGCATGTACGTGGAGTAGAGTACGGCCGAGTCGTAAGCAGATCCGTATCTTCAGATTAATGATATAAGTAATTGATGGTACCCTCGCCAATTCCTCCTCGCAGCTGTCTTCTTCGTCCTCGCTTTCCACCGTCGTCATAACCGTTTCTTCAGAACCAATGATGAGTCTGGAAGAGTCAGTAAGACTCCATTCCATAATTAGAGTACTCTACTGTAAATATAGACCTGGAGGGAGAGAGGGGTGGATTGTGGAAGAGGGCGGAGTTCCTGATGGATGGATGGTGCACGTGCACTGCTGGGGGAGGGCCATCCATCTTCTTACGATTCATGAGTGCAGCAGCGGGCACGAACTTCGTCTTCGTGCCGGGAAGAACACCTGAGAGAGAAACATTCATGTCACTCAGTTTAAACGCTTTCTCATTCTCCCTTGATGCTACATTTGGGAGTCGTTCGAGTGACATTATTATTGACCAAACCTTTCTAATCGCGAAAAAATTAAAATCGCGGTGGTTTTCTAATCGAGAAATATAAATTCGACTTTACACGGAATCAATCATAATGCTCACTTCGCCCGAAAGGCTGATGACGAAGTATTTTTCCTTTGATGGTGGACGAAGACGGCCTCCAGAAGTTGTTCGAAGTGCTCGGATGGGCAGACATGTCCTCGTTCCAGAACCTGTACATTTGGGCTGCTCGCATCCTTTTTTGTACAGTTTTAAATTGTAGTTAGATATCAAATGATAAGGTATAGGGCTCACTTCTCGAGTACCGAAGAGAGCTCCCGTTGGCCGGGATTCGGAGAGACCCAACTAGGACGCTCGTACTACAAACTTTCAATATTGCACTATCAATCAATATTCTCGAACACCAATAATCTCACTCACCAGTTTGTCAATGGCTGAATTGAGTGTGAGTCTCTTGGGTACGTTATTAGTCTTCGACGTCTCGACAAGCCTGGGAAATGTTCCAATAACGCGTCTGAACATCCCTGGAGCTGATATCAAGTAGGGGCGATGCTGACGTAAACCTGAACAGTAAACACTATCCATTGCCGACTTAAAATAAAGGATGGCCCCAAGGATATTCAGCGATTCCGAAGCAGCCAACGAGATACTCACGAGGTACGATTATGGAGAGAGGCTGCGGAATCGCGTTAGCTCCAACCTGACGCAGCTTGTCAACGGGATTTACTTTATCTTCCTTATCACTCTGCAAATCACTTACTTGCTAAAATATTAGCGATAGTACCATACTTCGGATGACTCGCTGCTTCCATTCATCATATCTTCCTCGCTCTCCACAGTCTCGACGTCTATCTCCGAGTTGTCCGAATCTGCTTCGTTCCCGTCCTCTGCCACTCTCTTCTTCATCGGCTCTCGCTTTCGCTTCTTCTTCCGTTTCACAGCTAGATTATTTACAATTAGTGTCACTCGCAATTTATTTAATTCGACCATTTCTAGAGTATTAGAAAGAAAAATGATCACCTGGCGCATCAGGATCGTCAGAAAGTGCCTCATTGCCTACGACTTTGCGTGTAATTCTGCAATAATTGAGCATGTGCGTGGCAGACCAAATCAAAGCTCTCACTTCTTGAGTATCTTTTTCGTTTCGGCCTCCTTGTCCATTTGTTCCCTTGCATCCTTTAGAATGGCCATTACCGCATCGTTCACTTCCTTCTACAAGAGTATTTCATAAGTATTAGGCTGGAAAGAAAGTAACACTCGATTTGAAACATGATATTTGAGCCCGCCTAAAATCCTTTTCGTTAAAGATCTAAAGCTAGCTCGGTAGCATGTAATAGATGTTTACTTAGGTAATGCATGCATATGTTCGAATGGCATCATGCCTTTTGAGTATCCGGAAAATCCAAGTTTTATCAAATGCCATATTTTACAACTTTTCCAAAAATTGTTTCTGCTTCTCGTATTTTGCGGGAACAATAGTCGTACATTCGCATATACTGGACTGAGAAGCCCATTGGGAATACTTTCGAATAATACGTCTGAGATCATGCCTGCATCAATACAACATGATTTACCAAGAATTGAATGCACACCTAGACAAGGTAACGCTTCTAAAGCGATGACGTGTCCTGCTTCGAGGATCATTCAGGCTGGTTTCTTAATAAGTGCGCTTCCATGACTTACTATGGTGCTACATATCATCAATGAACATTTGACCTTTTCTGCTTTTAGAAAACATTGATTTTAAGTGTTTTTGAGTAAACGTCAACAATGTCAAAATTTCTACTTTTGGTGTACGGTGAAAGAATACATTTTCTCAAAACGGTGCTATCCCCTGACTTTGCCCAGCCGAATGCTTATAGATAAAGAGTTGCTTTAACAGTTAACCACAAAAGTGAGGGCTTTTCACAAATGCTGGGAACAGGAAATTGTCGAATATTCGAATATCGATGTTCAAATTTCAAGGTCAAGACGATGAATTATGCATATTTTGGTAGATGCATCGTATGCTCACATACATACAAATTTAAGTTAAGAATGAAAAGTGCCTTTCGTCTTACTGCACTTGAGATCGATACATCTATGCCTACGGATACACGGTAAAGACAAGTATTTTGGCTGATTTTCAGTTTGGGTCAAGTTCATAAACGAGTGTTTTTTCTGGCAGGCTTTCGTAGAGAACCAGACCTACATAATGTATTGTGACATCCATATGTCGTACTTTTAGTATGTGGCGTAATATTTGCCCTATCGTAGCTCTCAATGGATTTCTGTGCCAAAAAGTAATCAGCTCAACTCTTGGTCGATGTACCTTTGCCTTCATCCTGTGGTCTCAATTCTAATTGGATAGGCTTGAACCAATGTGCGATAGATTGAGTATCCAAGCACTCAACACACGTACATAACAATATTATAATCAGGACGACACAAAACTCGGGGCACCTCAGAATCGAAAATTTGAAGCGAGCGTTACTTTCTTTCCAACCTGATATATGTATATTTCAGAGAGACAAAAATAGAGGGGTGATCTGGAGAATACCGGGCTAACTATGCTCTTATCATGAGATGATGATGTGAATGATAGCGCAGAAACGAATCCCACTCCCGAAACACTCTTTACACGTGTTACCATTTTTCGTACGAACTGAGCTACAAGCAATTGGCTATTTTAGTGTGCAAAATGAGAGAACGCGTCGACTCATTCGTTGATTCCCAGGCGTACCCCACTAATGAAAAGTGACGGGTCACTTCCTAATACTTGTTCGTGATTTTTTGATAAGAAAACGGGACAGACCTCGCTGCGATTAACCTTCGGTTCTTCCGGAGGCGGTGACGGTTTCTTCTCAATGATCTTGCTGATCGAAGGCGGCTCACATCCTGCTAGCAGGGCCTCACACGAGCGCTTCCCCCTGAGAACAAGGGGCAAGCGTTTCGGTTTCGGGTCTTGAGGTAGTTGCATGTTCTTGAAGTGCTCGGCACACGCGAAAGGATTGATCGTGTATCGAAGCTGAAAGAGTTTCGACTCAGGAAGAATTCAAGAAGTGGGTAATCTATCACTACTAGACACATTTTTAATGTAAATGTTGATACTAAAATATGCTAGTCATATTATATCTTGAACGTTGAGGAGTAAGGGAGCATTGCAAACCTTTGCATAAAAATTTGAGAGTTTGTGACGCTTGTTGCTAAAGTAACAACTTGTCCACGTATTAAGCTGATCCCCTTTTAGTAGAAAGGGCTTCATCTACAATAAAAGGAGTAGCCAATTGAACTGAAACGAAGAAAGATAAAGAAACATACAACGTGTTCATGCTTAGTTGTACCGCAAACGATGCACTTACGAGCAACGGGTTTTGGCTGAAACATTTTTTACAATCAAAAATGATAATCATAAAAATTGAAAGAAAAACCTGTGGTTGAGCCAGTTTAGCCGGTGCATTATCAAATTCGACGTCGCTCGACATTCAAGAGAGAAATCCACAGCTTGTGGTGCAGAACTGATGAAAAAAAGGGTAAAAATGAAGAATTGAAAATAGAAAAACCAATAAACTGCCGAGAAAGGAAAAGAGGCTAAAATTCCCCAATACAGTATGATAAAAAATACCTGCGTCCATTCAGGACCAATCCATTTTTTTGAGTCGATACCGTAATTCGATACTATGTAGATACTGTAATACATCCTTTAAAAGCATATTAATGTATTACATCGAATAATTTTTTTCAACACGATTCTTCTAAGACATTGCAGGAATACGCACCTCAGCAGTACTTGGAACTGATTGGTGGAACAATATTATGAGATATGAGTGACTATCTCAGAGAACTAGCCAGAGGCCGTACAGCGAAAAATAAAGTGCTGATTTTAAGATGTCCCTGGGGGTAATTTTTCACGTAGAGTTCGAAAACCGACCTTAGAAAGCCGTACCAAACCCCTAATTTCGTGTGTCGCGCTGAACTTGGGTGCTCGGTTTTTTATCTTTGTTAACGACTCATCCAAGCGCAATGGAAAACTGTGCGCCCCGGGTAACCCCCATTACTCCCCCACTGACCCCACTGGTCTAGCACGTTCATCTTTGAGAGAATTGTGCTTAAATTGGTTTCGTTGTGTTCAGCATGCAATTCTGCATCGAATCATATACAATTTGTACTATTAAAAGTTTAAATATTTCGGTAAATTCATTTTGAAGTTGTTGAAAAGAAAAAATCACTTACAGTATCTACACAGTATCGAATTACGGTATCGACTCAAAATATGGATTGGTCCTGAATGGACGCAGGTTTTTTTATCATACTGTATTGGGGAATTTTAGCCTCTTTTCCTTTCTCGGCAGTTTATTATTTTTTCTATTTTCAATTCTTCATTTTTACCCTTTTTTCATAAGTTCCGTCGCTGGTGAAATTCGTCGTCACTGGTAAAATTCTTACATAATTCAACCATGTTCTTTTCCTTCGGCTTGCCACAGCCACAATATTTTTTGATTTATTTATCAGTAAAGAGCATAATTAATTATTTGCAAACGTTGGCAGATTTTTTAGGATTTGGTGGCTGATAATAGCATTTCGATTTTATGATAGACGAGGTTTCTGGGGAATAGACTTGAGCCACTCCACGAAATCGGATCTCCACGATTTGACAAATCGAATCTTGAGTCGCGACTGCAAGTGAATAGATATTCTCAACTTAATCTAATTAGACAATCTGCAATTTCTCACATCGGGATTGTCGATGGCGATAACAAGAGCATCGCTGCGCGGGAGTTTGCGCCAGGGGACTGATGCCAGGCTGAGAAATCAATATTACCGTAATCTCGTTGAAGTACCGTACTCGATCTGAATGCCGCCGTCGATGGACTTCCACGTAAATGTGGCGTCTGGTAGGGCGGGAATGCGCAGAGTCGTCTGCAATACCGTACTACCTATTCTATCAGGTTGTCTCAAAAGTTTCTGACTATTTTAATTTTTTTTTCATGTTTTCACCTCTCCTGTCCTTGGATGTTGACCGATTTACTTCTGGTCTTCCACCATATACAAGGGCTTGGGTTCTATATCTAGTGCACATTACATCAGTCCTCAAGAGCTCATAAGATTCTCGCGATAAACACTTAAATTCAACGAAATAGCAACGTGACTAACTTTTTCAAAGGTTCATAATTCTTCGGAAAGCCGTGTGAGTTGAAAATTTAATACACTGCCATGAAGTACTCCCAACAGGTTACTACCGGGTCATATTTGACAGGTGTACCGTTATGTCAACGTATATATGGAGTGCGCAATCTGAAAACTACACTAGCTGGTAATTCACGAAGTAGCATAAATAGATCCTGGAATTGTATTGAGGAACCGAGAGAGCTCATTTGCGGTGATTTATGAAGTGCTTTCCCCACTAAATATATTACTAGAATTAGGAAATATTTGAACCATCTGCTGTTGAGTTTAGCTTATCGGAATGTGGAAGTCGAATCCCAAGCATAAAATTATGCCATTTTCACAACCTCCCGTTCCAAGCAAGCTTTGATTTCCGTATTTTACGAGGTTATCTGAACAATTAGTCCTTGGCGTATACCTCATTCACCAGGCAGAATGAACAGGTGAATCCTATTCGAGAATTCATCATCAGCAAAATGCGCCAAAAATAGGCATATTTCGACCTTTCGGCAAAAAAAAAAATTTATCTCATACCACGCATCAGAGTATAGATTTCAATGCATGGTATTACACTACCATGACCGTAACTTATGCTAAAAGGAAAATTGAAACATCCGATGAAAAACTTGAAAAAATAAATAGTCAGAAACTTTTTAGACAACCTAATACTTGATTTAGCACGGGTCTCCTGTAAAAACGTAAGAACGCTTGATACTAGAAATATTTGATGTCATCGATTTCTACCAAACTTGGTTTATGGACATCATTGGAGGTTAGAAGAAGGCCTATCCACTTGGTTTGCACAAATTTGCACTTTATCGATTTTTGTGATCTACCGCTAGAAATTGACGGTTCTCATTCAATTTTCATCGTACAGCGAACTTTTCTTTCTCATTTTGCTCGAAATCGAAAGATCTACAAATTTCTCAACGTAAGACAAATGGCCAAATCACGTCTTCATAGCGAAAATTGCGAAAAACCGAATTTCATGAAGAGAATATCGAATTTCTGGCTATCGATTTACTATGGGGGATTATAGACGTTTACGGACTTGGATATTTTTTAGACGATTGAGATATTACAGTAACACGTATCATATGAGAAGCGTATCCTCACTAGTTTTGCATCTTAAAAACATTTCTGGACATTTGTGATCATGTTTCAAGCTACTGCCGTAGGGAGAAATCCGATAAACTCTCATAAGACACTTAACAAGGGAACCGCATTTCTAGGGGAAAGTCAAACTCAAATTTGATGTTGCCGCTGGATGCTGACCCCTAAGGGAAGACCAACCGATATCTAACATCATTGGATAGTTGTTTCTTAAGACCCGAAAATCGATTGTGAAAATGTGTGTGTAAATGCACACGAAATTTTCGCCCTTGATGTGAAAAGTCAGGTAGTGAAGGAAAAAATAAGCAAAACATACCGCTGGTGTCTGGGGTTGAACCTCCGACTTTCAGCAAATCGATGTAGCACTCTACCGCCTGAGCCATTCGAGCTTATCGGAGGTTCATCCATGAATATCACACTAGCCTGGGCATGAAGGGCGAAAATTTCGTGTGCATTTACACACACATTTTCACAATCGATTTTCGGGTCTTAAGAAACAACTATCCAATGATGTTAGATATCGGTTGGTCTTCCCTTAGGGGTCAGCATCCAGTGGCAACATCAAATTTGAGTTTGACTTTCCCCTAGAAATGCGGTTCCCTTGTTAAGTGTCTTATGAGAGTTTATGGGATTTCTCCCTACGGCAATAGCTTGAAACATGATCACAAATGTCCAGAAATGTTTTTAAGATGCAAAACTAGTGAGGATACGCTTCTCATATGATACGTTTTATTGTAATTATTATCAACGAACTGTTTTTGTCACCTCACAGATATTTTAATATTTTCCCGTTAACCAATACAATACAATATTTATCTGTTATCGCTTTCTGGGCGCAGATCAAGATCTGGGGTCAGAAAAGGTCGTTCTTCTCATTTCAAGATGGTCATTTGCGGTGTGCTTGCGAGAGGATGTTGGATTGCATTGCATAGATAGAATCTCACTATAGCACGGATCTCCTGTAAAATCGTAGGAAAATGAGACGACAATGCGACAGAAAAAAATTTTTGGTCTCCGATTTCGATGTAATTGGTAAGGCTGACCAACGTGAGGGTGGGGAGAACGCCCATCTACTTCGTTTCTCAAAATTTGCATATTTTGACCTACCTCTTCAAAGGGCTGTATCTCAAAACGTCCTTGACGTACAGCGCTCAATTTTTTTTCAAAAGATGCATATTGAACTAATCTACAATCCTATCAACTTTATTTGCATACATACGTGGCATCTTCTCCCCCAAATGTCCAAAAAACTTTTTTTTTATGCCGCTCTCAAAATTTTTCTCTTAACTGTACGAATTTTATTGCAAATTCGGATTCCCCATGGTCGAATTGAGGTACCCAGATAGATCGTTTGTCAAATCTCGGGCCTCCATATATCGCTACTCAGTAGGGAGAATCTGATCATAGTGCAATTTTTTAATGAAATATCTCTTGATGCGTATCTATCCTTCAACGTACGCAAATTGGTAAACTGAGACCATTTTCGGATAGCTCTCGAACAGATCTATAACAATGACTAAGGGGTAAAAAACGCTGAGGTTGACCGTTTTAGAGTTACAGCGTAAAAACCCAATTCAAGGGATCGCACTGAGATTATCGAGTATTTGCCAAAATGTACGGTTCGATCCATTGAATTGGGTTTTTACGCTGTAAGTCTAAAACGGTCCACCTCAGCGTTTTTTACCCCTTAGTCATTGTTATAGATCTGTTCGAGAGCTATCCGAACATGGTCTCATTTTGCCAATTTGCGTATGTTGAAGGATAGATACGCATCACGAGATATTTCATTAAACAATTGCACTATGTTCTGATTCTCCCTACTGAGTAGCGATATATGGAGGCCCGATATTTGACAAACGAACTATCTGGGTACCTCAATTCGACCATGGGGAATCCGAATTTGCAATAAAATTCGTACAGTTAAGAGAAACATTTTGAGAGCGGCATCAAAAAAGCAGTTTTTTGGACATTTCTAGGTGAAGATGTCACGTATGTATGCAAATAAAGTTGATAGGATAGTAGATTAGTTCAATACGAATCTTTTGAAAAAAGAATTAGCGCTGTGCGTCAAGGACTTTTTGAGATACAGCCCTTTGAAGAGGTAGGTCAAAATATGCAAATTTTGAGAAACGAAGTGGATGGGCGTTCTCCCCACCCTCAAGTTGGTCAGCCTTGCCAATTACATCGAAATCGGAGACCAAAAATTTTTTTTCTGTCGCATGAGTTCCTGCATTCTTACAGGAGATCCGTGATAGGTCGTAAACGAAGCCCTGCGTGTTCTAGAATCTTCTCTGCTCGAATCCTCCAGACTCGATGATCAATCTTTCAACGAGATGATCGAGTCTAGATTCTCAAGGACCAAACATCTTAGTAGGTCATACCCATCGCACGGTGAGCACTCCGGCTTGGATGGGGATTCTCTTCTCTTGATGAGTAGAAGGCGGAAGCGAGGGGTATTAGGGGAAACCAATCCAAATCAGAGAGAAAAGGGAGAGGAACCGCTCGCGACGACTAACAAGGAATGGAATGAACCAATACACTCCACACAATTAAATTCTCCATAATTGCAATAATCTTCGCATCATGCGTGTAATTTTTCGGTATTTCGAAGAAATCGGAGTGTAAGCCGATGAGCTATGCGCGGTATGTGCGCGTTTAAAGGTTTCGTCCAAACATAGCGGCTGTGAGCAACACCGGATATGAAAATAGTCTGTGCTTGGCAGATTATACCACACGAAGCTCACAGATCCATCAAAATGTGAAACATCTGTTGAATTATGACAGCCTTATTAGAACGATATATCATACTACGGATGAGACGTTAAAGAAGGAGTGTCAGCAAAGTTACATTTTTGACGCTGTCATAACCATGACCTAGACAATCATCCAACGATCATAGCGCGAGCTAAGAGGATAGGCAAAGGTAAATAGCATAGCTCAGTGGTAAAGAAGTCGCCGCGTAATCGGAAGGTTGCGGGTTCGAATCCCACCAGTTTTTGAAAAATCTTCTATATATTTGAATTCCCGCACGTCCCTTCCCTTCAAGCCCTCCTTGGCATTCTGCCAACTAATGATAACTCGGTCCAAAATAGAGATACGCACTTGAAATTTTCAGAATCTCTTATGGTTGTACAAAGGTCGGTCATGGTTATGACAACGTCAAAATTTCAACTTTGCTGACAGTCCTTCTTTAAGTCAGGTACTTCCTGATTGGGACCGTTCGGAGATCAACATTGATGGGTTTTGGATTTCGGTCATCATACTCGTGAATTCGCGCGCTCTACCCAATTTTTCATCCGATAATCGGAGTTCGCGCAGGGTTCGAAGGAAAATACGAAGATCAAAATGGCGCACGTCAGTGAGGTAATACTTAGTCCTAACGAGAGGGGCTAGTGGGGATTCCGTCGCAACAAAAATTGGACAATTGGAGAATAAATATATTTGTTCAGGGAAAATAAAATTCCAATTGACTTGTCGTCGGCAGTCCACACACCTGCTTGCCCAATATCCCAATATATTGTGAAAGTGTGTTTAAGAGTGACTATCTGAGAGAATTGAGCTATTCTACCTATGAGCCGTACAGCAAAAAAAGTTCATATAAATGTGGTCCTAGGGGTAACTTTTCACGTAGAGTTTGAAAATCGACCCTAGGAAGCCGTATCTCTCACCCCTCATTTCTTGTTCTGCGCTGAACTTGAGCGGTCGGTTTTTCTATCTTTTGAACGGCGCACCCAAACCCCTTACATTTATAGTAATCCTGAAAGGTCTCGACGAGATAAGTATTTCCACTGTTGGAAGTGAAAGGCTAGCTCATCTGTGAAAAAAGTTGAGGCCATTTGAAATGTTAAAATTTTTATTGTGAAAACATATATTCCGGGATGTAATTTTAATTATGTTCATTGGATTTTCCGTGAAAAGGTACCCCTATAACCAAATTTTCACTCGTAAATTCGCGGGACAATGATATTTCCCGAAATTCTGAAAAGGGAAGTATGGTGAATCACTGAATTTCTGAAATCTCGTAGATTTGCGATTTCAAAATTTTACCAATTAGGAAATGTTCTCAATACTGTACTTCATCTTGTTATGCATAATTAGATAGTGTTCTCTCCAATAAACATGACTTACGACTTCAAAAATTAATTTTTTTCACTTCACAATTTCTCCAATTTGCACGCTGCCAACTCAACAATTCGAGTCCGCTTGACGCATTAGCTGTAGCCAAGTTGTAGCATGCCTCGACATGAGTGAAAATGGGTGGAACATTCCTCCTCCAATATATCGGGGCTGTAGTTATTGTCGTCCGAATATGGGTGCAAGACAGTCCCCGGAAATATTTAAATTCATTTTGGGAGTTAATTTTGAGAATTCAGATTAGATATTGCTGTAAGTAATATCTTCGTAACCTGAGGAATCATATACGTATGAAAAAACGACCGTTTGAACAATTTTTCAAAAATCGAAAATTTCGGAAATTTTGAAAGGGGAAGAGGTGTGCACTTTTGTGTAAAGTTTATACACCAGATTACGAAAACATTATTAACAGCAATATCTAATCAGAATTCTCAAAATTAACTCCCAAAATGAATTTAATTTTTTTCCGGGGACAGTCTTGCACCCATATTCGGACGTCAATAACTACAGCCCCGATATATTGGAGGAGGACTGTTCCACCCATTTTCACTCATGTCGAGGCATGCTACAACTTGGCTACAGCTAATGTGTCAAGCGGACTCGAATTGTTGAGTTAGCAACGTGAAAATTGGAGAAATTGTGAAGTGAAAAAAAATAATTTTTGAAGTCGTAAGTCATGTTTATTGGAGAGAACACTATCTAATTATGCATAACAAGATGAAGTACAGTATTGAGACATTTCCTAATTGGTAAAATTTTGAAATCGCAAATGTTCGAGATTTTAGAAATTCAGTGATTCACCATACTTCCCTTTTCAGAATTTCGGGAAATATCATTGTCCCGCGAATTTACGAGTGAAAATTTGGTTATAGGGGTAACTTTTCACGGAGAATCCAGTGAACATACTTAAAATTACACCCCGGAATATATTTTTTCACAATAAAAATTTTTTTTTTTTTACTTCCAACAGTGGAAATACTTATCTCGTCGAGACCTTTCAGGATTACTATAAATGTAAGGGTTTGGGTGCGCCGTTCAAAAGTTAGAAAAACCGACCGCTCAAGTTCAGCGCAGAACAAGAAATGAAGGGTGAGAGATACGGCTTCATAAGGTCGATTTTCAACCTCTACGTGAAAAGTTACCCCAGGGGACCACATTTATATGAACTTTCATTTTTTGCTGTACGGCCTGAGGTCAGTCCTCTCAGATAGTCACTCTTAAGATGACTATGCCACTGTTATGCCAGTGTGGCACGCTTTTGCATTGGCTTGCTCGATAATATCATCGGAAAAGAAATAAGAAGATGTCGTCTAACCACAAAGTCGTACATTTCGCAATGAGAACATTCCGAAATGTCTACTTCAATAATTGCGTTGAATTGATCATGATTTACTTTGAAATCTTGAAATGTGGCAAAAATTGGACCTCTCCTTGATTTACAAATCGCAAATTATTTTCGACCCTGGCAGGACTCGAACCTGCAATCTTTGGATGCGAAGTCCGACGCCTTATCCATTAGGCCACAAGGCCGGGTGGTAGATCAATCCTTGCAAGCACTATTGTGCTCGACCATATAATGTCTTACATGAACATTATTGTGATAATGCCCTGTGGATTATCATTCTTTCAATACCTTTCCGCAATTTGTTAGAAATTCGGGTAATCGTATCCTCCAATGACACATTTTCTGCACCGCCGAATAGAGGGAGAGCAGCAGGGGATAATAATATACGATAATCCGAACTTTGAACTCACCCTCTGACCTGCGCACGTACTCAATCTCAACTGTTTTCATCGCATCTTTTGCCAAATTATAGTATTTACCAGACGATTAACTTTGAAAGCGCATTGATGTTCACGAATTAATTTGAATAACTCGAATTAAGAGTATATTCAGCTTCAATGCAGCGGTTTCTTATAAGAGTGGAAATCGCTGATGAAATTACTTGGGGACATCCCATCCATTTTAAATTACTCATTTCCACATTTGAATCTCACAATATGCAATATTCGAACTCTCAAACTGACTTTGTTCTCGTATTAAATGTTGTTCTCAGTACGAGTGTACATGTTATATTAGTTCAACAAGTTTTATCTAAATGAAGGTTCTGGTATAATTAATGTTATTGTAATGCATTTTTCCATAAATTGATCCCGTTTACAACCGCAAATAAAAACGTAATTTGAGGTAGATGTTTGCAATACAATTGAGTGGATTTTACAGAACAAAAATTAGAGCTAAATATGACCGCAGACTGGGTTACTGTTTTAAGATAAACAGTCAATAAATACACGAATAAATAGAATCGACAAGCCATGGCAATATCCCTATCCTAGTCTAAACCATAGTTTTTGCTACATATACAATAAACTGAAAGGGTTTTTGTCTGGCGTGTTCGTATCGAGCAAGATTTTGATAGTTTCTGTGCATAGGTCAGCAGACGAAAAAGATTCCCGAAATTTCCAGAAGAAAATTTTTTACGACCACAAATATGGTGTTGCTTGTTCTGTCAGTTTGTCCACAGTATCCCATAGTGGCGTTGGATCAGATGGTGTGTCAGATTCATGATTTCATCGGAGTATGGATGGAAATCATCGATACCGTACTACTACCGTAACCAAAGCCTACAGTAACCCAGTGCGCTGGGTCAGACGCTGGGTCAGATTATTTCGATAGCTTTTTTTCGAAATAATCTGACCATTATTTCGATAGCTAATTAATAGCTAATTTTTCGATAGCTAATTAATGAAAAATTATTTCGTTATTTCATTATTTCGTTATTTCGTTATTTTCATTATTTCGATAGCTAATTAATGAAAAACGTCGATACCATGTCCCTTTTGTAACATCTAGCTTTGGGACGGACGCTGCTTAAGAACCATGATTTTGCCGGCATCAATAGGGGATTATTTTCTAAATATTTTCCAAGAACATTCCAAGAACTCCTAAATTTAAAAGAGGCGTAGTTGCCCACTAGTTAAAGTACATATATTTACATCGAAATATCTCAATTATATCTCAATTTTACCCGTTTTAGACAGTTTTCTTAAAATAACTTGAAAACGGATAATTTTAGCGATTGGAAGCACTTAGAGTCATTGGTAGAGCTTGTTGAGAGCAATCGATTGCTGTGTCTGAGTGCTATGATTGCTCCACGTTGAACCGGGAAACGAACAAAAAACTAAATCGTCTAAAAAATATCCAAGTCGTCTATAATCCCCCATAGTAAATCGATAGTGAGAGGACAGAGATATGGTAAATGGTCAACATAAACACCCCCTAATTTTATGTGGAGATTCCATAGGAAGAATAAAAACGATTGTCTTTTTGGTATACGAAGCCAGAAATTCGATATTCTCATCATGAAATTCAGTTTTTTCGCAATTTTCGCTATGAAGACGTGATTTGGCCATTTGTCTTACGTTGAGAAATTTGTAGATCTTTCGATTTCGAGCAAAATGAGATAGAAAAGTTCGCTGTACGATGAAAATTGAATAAGAACCGTCAATTTCTAGCGGAAGATCACAAAAATCGATAAAGTGCAAATTTGTACAAACCAAGTGGATAGGCCTTCTTCTAACCTCCAATGATGTCCATAAACCAAGTTTGGTAGAAATCGATGACATAAAATATTTCCTAGTAGCAAAACCTGGGCATTTTCCTTTTACAGGAGTGTTATGGCGTATTCCCCACATTCCCTGATATCTACCGTACCTTTTCTGTCGCATACACCTTTTCGAGATGTACGGTATCTCCGGTTGTGTCGAGAATCCACGCGTATACTGTAGTTCGTTTGTCGTCCTTGCGTCGTGTGTACCTGTCAGAATGGCAATCATACATTGCCGATGCGTCTACAGTACCCTCAATAGGTTTTTGCGATGAGAATGGATTTAGAAGGACTCTCTATCACATACAAATATCACATATATGTATCACATCACATATATGTCAATGGGAGCGAGGGGGCATACCAAGTGTTCGCCGTGTCGTTCTGGACTGCGTGCGCACTCGTTCCGAAGAGAGCCTGCATTCATTTTCTCCATTCCTCCTGCTCTCTCTCTCTCTCTCTCTCTCTCTCTCTCTCTCTCTCTCTCTCTCTCTCTCTCTCTCTCTCTCTCTCCTCTGGTTTCTTCCAATCAGTAGTTGGGCAACTCCTCACCCACTGGTCAGGGTATTGGTTGATCACTGATCAGGGAACTGGCTAATCAGTGGTTAGCCTATGCTCCGCCTACTGTAACTGGTCAACCTTTGTTATAAATCAGCTAACAACTGGTTAACCAGTTCCCTGGCCAGTGGTTAACCAGTATCCTGGTTGACCAAAGAGACTCTGGTTTGTTACTGGTTGGAAGAAACCAGAGTCTCTCTCATAGATATGATAATGGATGCACTTCGCTCACCTCCTCATTTGGTCGAATGAACTCTCCCAACTCTCTAAGTCGATCTTCGAAGATGGGGGGGATGCGACCTGATGAGAAGAGAGAAGATAATCTAGTGACTTTACATCTCCCCTCTTCTTCCACTAGCTCCCATGTAGAAGAAGAGAGGAACTGAAGAGTGCTCTCTTTTTACCATACTTCAATACCTATTTGTATTTATACGACTTGACCACTAAAGTACAATTTTCATATGTATTTCGAAAGTAGTTGAGGAGTATCTTGGTGGTAGCAATAAAGATAGTTCGTCCCTTTCTATCTTCTTTTTCACACGACTTCTCTACCAAGGCTCATGCCAATATTAATATCCAATTCTTCATCTCTCTTTAGTTCTCTTATTTTGAGTTCTTTTGAGT
Organism: Pristionchus mayeri; assembly: GCA_036245805.1. Lineage (NCBI taxonomy): Eukaryota > Metazoa > Nematoda > Chromadorea > Rhabditida > Neodiplogasteridae > Pristionchus > Pristionchus mayeri. The sequence goes on from BTRK01000006.1 coordinate 31,807,652, forward strand.
ACATATTCACGCTTTGTTCTCTCCTGATATTCTCGCATGATAAGGGGACTCCCTCATCAAACGCTTCAACACTACTCGCAATATTATTGCAATGTTGAGGCATCTTTATCTCTATTGTCAACTACCGATGGTCGCCATCTTTATTGTCCGTATCTTAACATCGAGTGTGAGTCCTGTGATCGTTCAAATATTTTTCGAATCATTTCGTAGCCGATCGAAGAAGTCTGGAGCATACGTTCATTATCACCGTATCCCTAGTGCAAGTTGTCTGCCTCACTCCATCGGACGCCTACCGTACCTTCACCATGCCCATGCCTACCGTACCTTCACCATGCCCATACCGTACCCTTACAGTACCATGCTGATCGGGTCCCACATTGAGTAGGTAGTTTCCTCCGCAGGCAATAGTGCGTGCCAGTTGTTCGATCAGTGAGTGAGTATCGTGCACGTCGAGGCTCTATAACGGAATCTAGGTTACGGTACGTATCGATTGGCAGTTGGAGTCTACGCTATTCCTTTCACTGCTTTTACAATAGATTATGTCGCATTAATCCACTTTCCTTGTTACGTGAGCTGACTATCGTTTCTTACTGTAACCATGATAAGGCGGTGGATACGGTATCAGTTACCGTCATGTCCTTCCTGTGTCCCCAACTCTGCGAATCAAGTGTCATGCAGTTTTCCCACTTCCGGTCGAGAAGCTTCCCTACAAGGATGTTCATTGTGTCCTTTCCTTCCCTTCCTATAGTAGCTACAGTATCCACAATTCCTTTTCCTGCCCTCTGGTCTCACCGGGATCATAATGGTCCGAGTAAGTGAGGAATCCTCCGTGTTTCCCCATGCATCCTTCTCCCCATCGATCATTCACCACGATCTTCTCCTTCACTGGACTGCAATCTATCTCTTGTTCACTCCTTTCCTTCCACTACCACCATCTCTTCTCAACACTCACAATCAATGGAATATCTCTTCCTTCCATCACTATCTCTCACTGCTTCTATCCACTATCTTCTAATCGGAATGCTCCTCCTCCCTTCTCACACCTCGAGGTGAGAGGGGCGTGAAAGGGGCGTGGCTAATAATGGTTCCCAGCACGAAGCTCCTCTCCATTCTACACTTTTTCACCCCCCTCCCCCACTTACTTCGATCTCCTCCGTCTACCACGTGGATATAGTTTCCGATCTAAATTGGTACTCTCAACTAAGTCAACTGAGCTGATAAGGCGGTATGTGAGTGTGGAATGAAGTGAGTCCAGATTCCTCTACTTTTGCATGACTACTCTCGCTGCCCCTCGGGTTGTCCTCGTCTTCAAACTCGCCCGTCACTACATTCCTTCATATACACATCAAACCCAAAATTCCCTAACGTGCCAAGAATAGTTGGTTCAGTGACACTGCAGAGCTGAAACAAGTTGAATGCATGGTATTCGCGTGTTCCTTGAAGAATCTGCTCTCTTTTATCTATAAGTGCATGCATGTCATCTATTCACGACTAGTGCAACTTCCCAATCCATTCATAAGAATATCCATATGGAAATATTTCATCATGGTCAAAAATCGATCGGTAGGTCAATGGTAGGTCAAGACTATTTATCGTACCCAATCGATCATACAGTACCACCAGATACCGTATACCTCTACCGTAACCCCCGATTATCGCAACCTAACTTTATTTTTAAAAAGTCCTGGTACCGTGCCCAATCGATTGTACAGTACCCAAGTCGCTACCGTAACCCAGTTCCATGGGTCAGGTTCAGTTCCTTGGGTCAAACAATTTTCTAAAGTTTTCAAACATTTTTCTAAAAATCCTAAATCGATTATAAAATGATTCTACAGTAACTAGACATACGGTAGGATAATTAAAAATAATTTTACTATCGATTTTAAATTTTTAGAAAAATGTTTGACCCAAGGAACTGGATCTGATCCATAGAACTGGGTTACGGTAGTGACTTGGGTACTGTACAATCGATTGGACATGGTACCAGGACTTTTTAAAAATAAAGTTAGTTTGCGATAATCGGGGTTACGGTAGTGGTATACGGTATCTGGTGGTACTGTATGATCGATTGGGTACGGTAACTAGTCTTGACCTACCATTGACCTACCGATCGATTTTTGACCATGACCGTCCCTGTGGAGAGCGCCCCTCAAAACAGGGGCGCTCTTCACACCCATGAATGGGGGTCATGGTCTGAAAACACCTCGCCGCCAGTGTTGGGCAACTATAACACACTATCTGAGAGAATCGAAATAGACTTGGCACAGACCGAAAATTCGAATTCCTACTAACTTCACCAATAAGGGCCTCCACGAGGGCGACCGACGAGCATCGCCAGATTTTCGATCCGCATCCGCGCGGTCGCGGGCGCGGATTTTGAAAAATTAACTACGGTAGCATCGAAATTTTTATATCGACTCCTATGACTGCGGCGGTAGGGGCGCTACATTCCTTGACAAATTTTAAGACTTTTTTACTCCGGGGAGTTTTTCGATCAGATTCCATCCAACGCCGGAAATCGATAATTCAACTTTTACTTCAGATACAGTTTCAATTCTCCAGAAATTTTTCAAGAACTGCCGGATATATAATTTGTGATTAAGCTTTCGCTTGAGTCAGTGCATACTTCAGTAGAAAGGCGCGAAATATAAGGTGCCTTAAGGAAGTCAAAATGAATTATGAATGAATTATGGTGTACTTTTTGGGTTACTGTAGGTGAGTGAACAAGTTGGACGACTTTTCCCAACTGGTGTAAAATGGGTTGAAAATCGATTTTAGACTATATTATACCAATTAGGAAAAGTCGTCCAACTTGCGCACTCACCTACAGTAACCCAAAAAGTACACCATAATTCACTCATAATTCATTTTGACTTCCTTAAGGCACCTTATATTTCGCTCCGCTCTACTGAAGTATGCACTGAATCAAACGAAAGCTTAGTCACCAATAATCTATCCGGCAGTTCTTGAAAAATTTCTAGAGAATTGAAATTGTATCTGAAGTAAAAGTTGAATTATCGATTTCCGGCGTTAGATGGAATCTGATCGAAAAACACCCGAAGTAAAAAAGTCTTAGAATTTGTCAAGGAATGTAGCGCCCCTACCGCCGCAGTCATAGGAGTCGATATAAAAATTTCGAGGCTACCGTAGTTAATTTTTCAAAATCCGCGCCCGCGACCGCGCGGATGCGGATCGAAAATCTGGCGATGCTCGTCGGTCGCCCTCGTGGAGGCCGACCTATTGGTGAAGTTAGTAGGAATTCGAATTTTCGGCCTGTGCCAAGTCGCTGAAGAAATATGTTTATTTTCTCAGATAGTCTGTTCTATGATAACGGGGTCAAATTTGCACATAATTACCTTGCCATGCGCTTATTTTCCGCGATATAAGGCAGCTTGTGGTTTGATCAATTGATAGCCTGTGTGTTCCCCCGAGTGGGCCTCTCTGACCTCTGATTGTAGAGCCAAGCCAGGAACTCCTTGCTCCTCCACACTTCATCACTCGTCCCCCAGTCTCCATCACTGCAATCCTCTCTTCTTCTCTCTCTCCTTCCTCCATTCTTCAATTCGGGAGATCAAGAACCACCACGTGTACTTGTCTACTTATTCTCTTTTCTATTTCTTGTAACTCGGGGTGAAATCGGGATGACCCCTCTTTCACTGCACTCTCTTCCATAACTTGGCTGATGGAGTCCTTGTGATAAGCAGGGAGACTCTTCGTTTCTCCTCACCTCCAAATGACGGATGGTTCGTATCTCTCTACGATCTCGTGTAGTTGAGGGTACGACACTTCCTGCAATTTCTTCCTTCTATTTTTGCATGAGGAGCTTTGATCAAACTCTCTTCTTCTTGTCTCTCTCTCCTCTTCAGTAAGAGATCACGATAGATCTTTCAGTGACCATAATGCAATCACAACTCTCACTCTCTCTATTCCATGTGCTTTCTCATCTATCTATTGGTCGAGAGAGTGTCTATACCGAGAGAGATCTTGCCCGTTCTCATGAAAAGGGGGTGAAGGCACGCAATGTCTGCTGTTTTATCAAACTACCTATTGTGAATATTCAGGGTATCGCATGGGAGGTAATGAGAGGAAAGGGCACTGTATAACTCCAAACTAGAAAACCTCAAGATCACAGCCCACACCAAGTTCACATTGGCATGAAAATGGCTTTAAAGAATGAGTGTCAGCAAAGTTAAATTTTGGACGCTGTCATAACCATGACCTAGACAATCATCCAACGATCATAGCGCGAGCTAAGAGGATAGGCAAAGGTAAATAGCATAGCTCAGTGGTAAAGAAGTCGCCGCGTAATCGGAAGGTTGCGGGTTCGAATCCCACCAGTTTTTGAAAAATCTTCTAGATATTTGAATTCCCGCACGTCCCTTCCCTTCAAGCCCTCCTTGGCATTCTGCCAACTAATGATAACTCGGTCCAAAATAGAGATACGCACTTGAAATTTTCAGAATCTCTTATGGTTGTACAAAGGTCGGTCATGGTTATGACAACGTCAAAATTTCAACTTTGCTGACAGTCCTTCTTTAAAACAGGATTGACAGCAAACAGCTCTAGTCGACGCGGGCAATGACGAATGAGAGAGCACTCTCTCACTTTATTGTGTTCTCTCACTCGTTGACTGCGCGGCAGGGTCAACTTTGAATGCCTAAAAACAACCATAACTCGGTTCCTATCAGAAATATGAAAACCGGAATGTCGAGAATCTGTTACTGTTTATGATTGTCTCACAAATATGTGGTCACTCTGGATAGGCTATATTTGCTGTTAATGATTCTTTAAGAGAGTGTTATTGTGACATTATTGCAGGATCTTCGAGGTATATGATGATAGACAGAGTTATTAGTGGACTGGAATTATAATCCCGAGATGAATTAAATATTTCAAAAATATATGATCGGGAAATATGCATGAGTGGAAATATCATGTCATGAGATGACAGGGAGAAGTAGGAATGGAGAGATCCATTCAATTCACTTCCTGGGAAATTCCTTCTTATTCCAACTTCTTGCGCTCTTCTTTTGGGCGCATGTTTCATTCCATTCATTGGACTCAATGTTGCCATTCCCTCACTGTGGATTCATCTTTTTGTCGTTCTCTTCTTAGTCGTCTATTGGCAATTGTAGCGAGACTCGAGTTATGCTTCCTCTCTCCATTTCACACCCCCTTTCTCTCTCAGACAGGCAACAGATCGTGTGGTATGGATAGGTTCCATTATTTTGATACGATGGAGGGGATATCAGGGGAATCACACGACTTCGTGCATGGAGGGTAAGTACTGCTCATTGTAAAGCTATCTACAATTCTCTCAGAATTCCTAAAAATTTCTTGCAATTTCAGTTCAACTAATCATTTATGCGTTTTTTAAAGTTTGCTTAATATTTCATCTCATATCTTTCCTCTTTGAACACTCGTTTTATCCCTGACAATAAAACTGAAGGGTAACCGATTTGTGTTGTATCCATTTTTGGACGTTCATTGAGATTTCTGATGCAAGCTACTATTCCACGTTTTCCCTTCGATTTCGTTGTATCGTGAATATCTATTCTCCATCTATGATATTTCTCGTTTCCCATTCTCCTGGGTGAATCTTTCGAGCGCTGCATTACCGTAATATGAGATACCCCTTAGGACCCTTTGATCTCCATCGATCTCGTTTCATTTTCATTGTCGTGTTCTTCTCGTTGCTCGTGATAATCGACTCTCAGTGGAATGGTGGAGTCTTTCTCCCTTTCGATACTTCTGCTTCAGATGGAAGTTGAGAATTACTGGCTGGTCTCTTACAAACCGAAGGCCGGTCTCACTGTCCTGTTCTCCTGGTTGGGATACATCCCAGTGGTAGGAAACTCACTTAAATATACATGCACATATTCCATTCATTACTGAGTGTAAACTACCGTAACTCTGTCATCTTAACCCATCCGATTGGATGTAGATAATTCCCACTAATTCAACTATTTCCAGATCGTCCTCGCTGGCTGTGTTTACTGGAAAAGAGAGATCTACCATCGCTTCAAGGTACACCAATTAGAATGATTAAGGAGGAAAGAATGAGATCCAATGGACTGTCGCTTCCAATAATGATCTCAAGTTGTTAATTTCCCCCTCCGTGATTTCTGATCCCTCTGAGGCGAGTGTTATCCTCACAACGGGAGTGATGACTGTTGGTTCTCTCCGCACTACTCTCTTCTTCTCTTGGTTCTACTTCTTCGTAAATGAGGTCAATATTCCATCAAGTACTTCAAATGAATCCCATAATAGAGATTTTACTCTCAGGATATCACAGCATTCATTCCAATTTCAGGATATGCCCACGACGATATTCATGTGCACGTTTTTGAGACAGTGCTACATTCCCCAAGTGATATCCTACATGATCGAGCCCGTATGTTTATTAATTCACGCATTATGCCCATTCCCCTCCTCATATTCCTTCGCCTTTTTCAAAACCTTTTCGAATTATGATCACGGATTCAAAATGATGCATATGTAGTAAGCAGATTGGATGAAGTGTTCATTCCATCGGAAGTAATCTCTCCCTCTTCAGGTAATAGCCTTCGCCAGATACCGTGGAATAGTCTGCAACAAGCCCATCCAACCTGTCATACAACTTGCTCTTCTCGTCCTCTTCTCTATTCCAATTGTAATTTCATTTACTTATTATATTTATTAAAAATAACATTCTAATTTAAATCTCCCTTTTGAGTCTTCTGTCATCGCAGTAGGTCTTTTCTTCCCCGCAGTTCGCAATGATGTCTGCTCCTATGTAGTGGGCTTCAATGGATACATGACTCTCGTTCTGGTCAGTTTCCCTCCTCTGTCTTCCCTCCTCTGGAGAAGGGAGGGGGATCACTCGAGTGAACACGTAGAAGAGGAGTTCGAAAGGAGGGAAAGAGTGCTTCCTTCTTCAGATCTCTCTCATTCCCACATATGGGATGGCGATTCTCTCGATCGTCTTCAATGCCCTCACTGCGCGTCATCTCTACAAGCATATTCAGTCCAGTAAGCACCATTAGCCGATTCCAAAGAGATGAGGATGAGAACTACATCTCTATCGGCATTCCAATTCCTCACTTCCCTAATATTTTTCCGGCACTAGAGATTTGTAATTGAATGAATGTCAGGTAGTAGTTAACTCCATTAATTTTTTTTCATTCGAATTTCCATGCGAACTTGAATCTCCTCAGTTATCACGTCCTTTGTCCTTTCCTCTATCACTCCTTTTGATCGTATCACTAATCGTAAGGATGTCCTGAGTACTGAGGAGAAGGAGTCCGCATTCCTCTAGGCCCTATCCCCTTCACCAGCTCATTAGCTGCAGCTAATCAATGGAGACAGCAAGAGTTGCTGATCACCCTGGGTCTCTTCGCCCGTTCCTTCGTCCCCGTCGTTCTATGGACCATCAAGATGAGTCCGCACGTCTGTGCAGTACTCGGTGAGTTCGAGAAGAAGCAAAGGTAGATCGATTGATTGTATTAGGATGGCGTGCTCCTCTGGTGATCACCATCATCGGAGACGCCATCCCTCCTGCAGCAGTAGGCATCACCACCTCCTTCTCCCTTCTCTCCGTCAAGACTATTCGGTTGGTTCAGAATACGGTAGATATCATTGGTTGAAAGAGACAAGGCTCTATTTCATAGTATTAATTGATGTATTAATTTCAGCCGTATGTTCGTGGATCTCTTCTTCTGTCGTCGTCCTCAGCAGCAGTTGATCTCCTCCATCAGTGTCCCCTCGACGGTAGGAGAGAAGCCATGAATGGAATATGATCCCACCATTTAGCGCACGTCCAAATAGAGAAGATCCATCCCTTCCGAAGAGATTCGATTCCCCTCGATTAACTTCTCAGTGCAAGATTCCCCTCTCCTCAAATACCATCCCCTACTCATCCTACAGTATCTCCCCTACATCAATAAGATCCTCTCCTCTCTCCCTCTCGAATTGTACAATCATTTTCATTCCATTCCTCACTCCCTCCCTCTGCTCTCACTGCAATGACCGCCCATTCTTTTCTTCTTTGTCTTATTCTTGCCTACTCCATTCCATTATCTATTCTACCCCTACTGTTCATGATTTTGGAATCACGCATTAAGCTGCTCTCCACTCCCAGAAGGAGAATACATTGTATTTAAATATCCCCACCAGTATACTAATAAAAAAGGCCAGTAAAAAGGTAAGTCATCTTAGTGTTTTCATAGTTTGAATATAGAGTTGAGTTTCACCCCTTCCAAAATCAAGGGTGCAACTTTTACATGGAGAAATTAATGCAATGTTATCTTTCTTCAAAAAACACTTTTCACATTAATTTTAAAAAAATTGCGTATTTCGTATCGAGTTTTCATGACAACAATAAGTGCATTCAACTTTGAAATCATGAGCAATTTTGAATAGCAAAGAGAAAGAGAGAAGCATGCGCATCATTTCGATGCAATGTATGCAGCCTATTCAAAAACGTTCACAATCATTTTGAGTCAGGAATCAGTGTAAACGATACATTATTAAAAATTGAATAAGCACATAAACCAGGTACCTCTACGTATTTAGTCTTATTCGCCTTGTAGAGGGGATGAAACCAATCGAGGAGAGAGAAGTACAGACCGAATTCTACACGAGATCCCTTGAAGGCCTCTTTCAGCTCACCTGAATGGCAAATCACTGAATGCATTATTCATTTCTTACTTTCATTTCTTTTCGGGCTCTTTTTCATACCCTATGTCGAATCAGAATCGAATCAATTTTCAATTATGGCAAATAAATCGTAATTACGATTCGATAATTTGAGAGGGATGGAGTAAAAATGTGCGGTTGTTCGTATTTGTTTGGGTAGTAACCATGGATTGTTGGAAGAGTGGAATAGGAATAGATAGGGAGGGAGTTTCTCACCCACGAGATCTCTCTTCGGCCCCACATCGAGAGCATTCCAATTCCAAGAAGTGGACGAGGGCCAGAGAGTGAATCCCTCGTGGTGCTTAGAAGTAAGAACGAAGTACCTGAGGTTCTTTCACAATATCAGAGAAAAGAGATATCTCTTAAAAGTAAAAACTAATTCTGCAGAGCTTTCATTTTTCTGATTTTCTCAGAATAATAAAAATAGCAAAATTTATGAGTAGTAGAACGGCGAAGAAAAAATAATCTCGGCTGAAAGTGTGCAAGAGAGAGAGAGAAAGGCTGGAAAATAGGAAGATGAAATAGTAGATGGGTGTATCACCTTGCTCCAGATGCTTCAATGACACTCTTGAATTGATTGGCATCGAAACGATCAGCACGAAACTGAAAGGTGAACTTCTAATGTATCTAAAACGCTCTTTTCTATTAATTCTCGTTTTACTTTTCTTCTGAGTATTCAAAGGAGAATCACCTCGAATATATCTTCCTTGATGATTGGATGATTAGTCTCTGTCCCTCTTCCTCACCTCTCTCGCGAAGTCAGCGTAACTCCAATCGGGTCTCCATCTCTTCTTCACGAAATCGATGAATTCCTGACTGGGAGTATCTCCTTGCCAATACCACCAGAACCATTCACTGCTGAAGAATTTTATCGAGATTGTTGAAATACGAAGAGACTGCACGTTTAATCGAAGTAAAATCAGTAAGATGCTTAGTTTCTCTAAACAATAGTGCTACCATCTGCATATATTGATGAAGAGAGTGCAGATCATCCGAAGGGGAAAGGGAAATTTATAGAATACATACTGGAATGCGGGTACGGAGTAGACTCCCCAGTGGCAGAAGATCCCGAACTTGGCTTCATCGTACCAAGTTGGAAGAGGACGAGAGTCCAGAGATGACCAATCGGGCTGCAGAAGGAATGGATGCACGATTCGTACATTTACCCTTACACCAACCCCCCCCCCCCCCCTAAAATACATACATAGTCTAAACTATTCTGAATAAAATATGTTCTGTTTGCAATTCGATCGCATGATTTTAAGATTTTTTTCAGTATTTTTTCTAATAATTGGATTGAAATTTTACTGGATATGTTTGAGAGAGATAAGAAGAATGATATCGTACCGTGTACTTCTGTGCCTCTGCAGAAGGCAGTAAGAAGAGGAAGAGAAAGAGCATCGATCAGAGGGAGACTGATCACATGAGAGAGAAGACTTCTCGAGGAGAGGACTGAGAGTCAGAGGGAGATGAGAGTGCACGTGAAATGGAGAGACATTATCAGTCTTCAGACTCGCATTCTATCACATCTTTGAGTGGGTTGAGGAACGGAGAGATCGCCTCTCGTTTCGAGTGATCTTTCCTTTCTCTAACACGTGAGGGAGCAAGAAGGAAGATGAATGGAGAATCTCTCGATTCTTCGATCCCTCTTGTCAGATGGGCAAGAGGTTAATGACCCCCCATCATCCAATCCTATTTCTCTGGCAAGAAACAGAAGGAGTGATCGAGGGAAGGCTGTTTGCTCCTCCATTGCTCCTGTTCCTTGGTCGAACTCGAGATGATGCAGGGTTAAGAGTGTGAGCAATCAACGGGCCTCTCAATGAAACTGTACACAAAGAAAAATCTCTCTGTGAACTTCTTCAGCAAGGAGCTTTCAGTCCCATTCTTCAAAGTTGTCATCTCACAATTTTCGGTTCGAGAAAGTTCGTGAAATTTGAAAAAATTGTCCTGATTTTCATGCAATTGTTATCCACTACAAGATGATCATCGGTCACTAATTTATTTCCATGTCGCTCATCTACGAAATAGCGAACGGAAGGGTGAGGGGGGAAGAGGGGGTCTCTCCCTCTCCCCCACCCTCCTCCCCGTCCTCCTCTACTCTGTCTCCCTAGCAACAGCGTACATGCGCGATCTCACCAGTCGGTTCTCCCCATTCTTTCCCAATTCATTCCTTCTATACTTCATTCCTGTCTCATAAGATGTCTTATCGGGAGCTGCGCAGTGAGTTATTCATTTTCTAGCAACTTCAAGGCAACGAAATAAATTTTACTACAAACATGAGGCGAAAAATATGTCCCAATAATGCTGGATCGAAAATTTAACCTATTCAACTCGATTAACAAACTAAATTCTCCCTCCTTCCTCTTTTTTTCGGCCTGTCAAGTACCGAGATAATACTTCTAACGGAGTAGCAATCAATGTCTATCATCAGCGATAACTGAGCTCTCTCGATCTCTCGGCTATCCACGGATTATCTCGATCGAGAACTTCAGAACTCCTAATTTCGCCCTCGTTGCCGAGATGTTGGAATGGATTGTGAAGAAGTATGAGGGGATTGGAATGGATTGGGAAGAAGTATGAGGGGATTGGAATGGATTGTGAAGAAGTATGAGGGGATTGGAATGGATTGGGAAGAAGTATGAGGGGATTGGAATGGATTGTGAAGAAGTATGAGGGGATTGGAATGGATGGTGAAGAAGTATGAGGGGATTGGAATGGATTGGGAAGAAGTATGAGGGGATTGGAATGGATTGTGAAGAAGTATTGGGGTGTCCGGAAAGTTCGTATAATGCTTCGGAAAAAAGTCAGTTCGCGATCAAATGCAGTGATTGCGCAATCTGTTTGTCAACAATGTATTGCATCATTCTGACGTTGAGTAGTGAGAGGATTTAATCAGTCTCCTAGTTGCTACATTGATTCTTGTGATGGACTCCCATCTCTACCTCCGAGCAGTTTTACTTCATTACTACCGTCTTGGCCGATCCGTGAAGGCCCTGGCCACTCTGCCCTGGCCCAGTCGGAAGGAGCTGACGCCCCCTCCATACACTTCTGCTATAAGTGGTTCTCCCGCTTCAAGAAAGGGGAGTTTGGAATCGATGATCAACCCCGCTCTGGACGTCCTCCCACCCTCGATCAGCCTCTCGTTCTCCGCACACTGAAGCGCAAGCCCATGGCCAGTGTGCGTGAGTTGAAGAAGAATACTGGTACTCCCAGATCAACGGTGTCCGATATCCTCCATCGATCTGGGAAGAAGCCGAAACTCCCACAAGTGATTCCCCATGACCTCTCCCCCGAACAGCTGTAAAATCGTGTTCAAGTCTGTCGGGAATTACTCCATCGTAGATCCGATCTTCGATGGGTCAATTCCATCATCGCTACAGATGAGAAGTGGATCACGTACGATAACCCTGTAAGGAGATTGCAATGGGTGGATGCAGATGAGAAGCCCACGCCCGTCCCGAAGAAGGAAGAGCACGGAAAGAAGGAACTCCTCTGCTTCTTCTTCTCAGTGCTCGGTCCCATCTACTGGGAGATCCTCGCCCCTGGCACCAGCATCAATGCCGACCTCTTCTCTGAACAACTGGAAGATGTCGCGATCAGAGTCCTTCCCAGACTCCTGAACCAGGGCAAAATTCTTCTTCTGATGGACAATGCTCGCCCACATCGAGCGATGATGACCCAGAAGAAAATGGACGAGCTGAAGATCGAAAGGATTCCCCATCCACCGTATTCCCCGAATCCCTCCCCATGCGACTACCACTGCTTCCGCTCTCTCTCTGACTTCTGCAAAGGAAAGAAGTTCAAGAATCGAGATGAAGTTGTGAGGGCTTTCGTGAACTGGGCGGTCTCGAAGAAACCCGCATTCTGGAAGAGAGGAATCGAGACCCTGCCCAATCGCTGGAGGGAGGTAGTGAGAAAGAAGGGGGCATACATTGGTCACTGAGAATTGTAAAGCATTGAATAAAAAATAAAAACAAAAAATTATACGAACTTTCCGGACACCCCAATATGAGGGGATTGGAATGGATTGTGAAGAAGTATGAGGGGATTGGAATGGATTGTGAAGAAGTATGAGGGGATTGGAATGGATTGTGAAGAAGTATGAGGGGATTGGAATGGATTGTGAAGAAGTATGAGGGGATTGGAATGGATTGTGAAGAAGTATGAGAC
>BTRK01000006.1:31820997-31978602 GCA_036245805.1 Pristionchus mayeri
GTGAGTGACGTACCGACTCCTTCTGCTAGTGAATTCCTTTGTACATCCTGGCACAGTGCACATCTGCATCTCCTTGAGATGAACTGCTGAGGTGTGGATCTTGAGAGCTCCCTGCAAGAAACTGTCCCATGTAAGAAGTCTTCTGCCAGAATTCACATTTCGGTTTTTTGTAATTTTCAGAGATTTTTCTCAGTTCGAGATGATGCTTCCAAATATGCATATTTGACACGTAATCTGTCTGATGGAGTGAGATTGTGAAAAAAAATATGTCTCACCTTATCACAATACGATTTCCCGCACATATCGCAAGTGACTCTCTTCTTTGCCAGTGCAAGGAGAGACTTGGAAGAGAGAGCAGCTGAAAGGATTCTGTCTCTCACGACGATGACGATCACTCTTTCCACTTCTACCTCAGAGATTACGATATTAAAATGTAAATTCTCACAGCTGCTTTGTCTTCGTCCATCTCCTCCTGACAATTCAGTTGGAGATGAAGGGAAGGTCAATCGATTGGGGAGGAGAGAGAGAGAGTGGAAGGAGTCGTGCACTCCGTCTGATTTATACCCATTATTTGATCACCGAGGAATACGCATCCATGCCTTCCTAATGGGTATTTGAATGTACACATGCTAGGTACTTGATTGGAGTAATTATGATATTCATTAAAGAAGGAGTGTCAGCAAAGTTGAACTTTTGACGCTGTCATAGCAATGACCTAGCCAACCCTCCAAAGATCATAGCGCGAGCTAAGAGGATGGACAACCATCGTTTCCATAGCTCAGTGGTAGAGCAGCCGGGAGGTTGCGGGTTCGATTATCATCCAAGGATTTTTGAAAAATCTTCGAGGTATTTGAATTCCCGCACGTCCCTGCCCTATCAAGGACTATCAGCGCCCATGGCACTCTGCCAACTAGTGATAACTCGGCTCAAAATAAAGATATGATTTTGAAATTTTCAGAATCTCTCATGGTTATGAAAAGCTAGGCCATGGTTATGACAGCGTCAAAACTTCGACTTTGTTGACACTCCTTCTTTAAATTCGCTCAAAAAGGAGAGAAGAAAGAAATTCTCACGGCAGGTTCAGTTCGATCGCTGTCCTTGTCCATCTCTCCTTCTCCCTCGTCCTCGTCATCGAATTCTTCCCTTTCGTGCTCATTCTAAATAAACATATTTACCCATTATCAGCGTCTTTCGATCTCCGTGCAAAGATGCACCTTCTCATTGTTGTTCATCAGTGATTCCTTCGATTCCGTTCCACTGCCACTCGACTTCTCCCGAGGAATCGACGGAGACTCCACCACTAAAAGAGAACATCTTATTCTCTTTTATTATGCACTATGAGTAGGCACCACAAGCTCCGCCCACTGGGCTCGGACAGTTTTCCCATCTAAAGCGAGATTTGAGGAGCACATGCGTAATTCGCGACCAAAACGGTCGACCAAAAAAGAATGCGATAGCTTTCCCCGAGACAAATCGAGTGGTTGCTCGACGAACTAGGTCTGACTCCTCTAAGTAGGTCAAAATTGAAAAAATGAGGTTAAAAAACCGTTTATACGAAAAATTATAAGTTCGTCGGGCAATATTCATATTTAATGGTCTCATATCAGTCCAAAACGCGAAAGCAAACGAAGATTTATACTTTCGTTTAATTGTGTTCCTCATTTGATTTTTTTGAAGCTCCGGGAGAAATTCTAAGCAAGTTCCGCTATTTACCGTCGATGAGGCATTGAAAGGATACTCTCGGAACGATATATTCGGCTGGCTGTTTTATCGATTTATCGATTTTTATCGCGTTTTCATCGATTATTTTATGCATTTTCTTGCTTGTTCCTAGTCTACGTGAACTGGTCTATCACTGTTCCCGTTTTGGTGCGGTTTCGATGCGTTCAACACTCATAATTGATAGGATTAGCCGGCCTGATCCGTTTTTCGCTCCATCTCTAACGCGTAAGTAAGTATTGCTGTGATTATTGATTACTCTTCTTAGCTAACCTTTATAACCTTTATGTTTTGCTATCAATTACCTCTGTTCATGCACTCTAACGCGTTGTATACATCCGTGATGCTTTGGTTCGTCCAATTCGTCAGATTTTCCTCCGTTTTTTAGTTATTTTCCTAGTCGTATTTCTTATTTGTACGATAAAATTGGTAGGCATTTATATGGAGATAGTGGTTTCCATGTGCGCATTGTTTCTAAATTGTAAAATCTACTTTTTCAGAGCCAGAGCATCGATTGGAAGAAGACGTGAGAGAGGATGGAGTCGTCTCTTCGGTCGTCAGGAGAGGTGAGACCAGTTTGGTCACCTCCATTTCCCCTAATTTCCTTCGACCACCCCCCCCCCCTTTCCCAGTTAGAGTCCTCCCTAAATGATTATTGTTCGACTTGCTCGAAAATTTTCTCTGATCCACTTCCCCACCAATTTAAACTTTCTTTGTCAGCCTGCATAGTCATTGCATTTCTTATTGTAGATCGATCTTTTATATCATATTATTCAGAGTATATCAGATATTTTAATTCCAAAGTTTTCAATAGAGTTATTTATGACTAATTATTGTAAATTTGTTTCTTGTTCTCAGAAATTTTATCTTCTGTCGATCGTTGATCTTTGTTCTTGTGCTCAGCACGAATGTTTCCCTCGTAGGTGCTTGCCTTCGTATTTCGTCTGGTTGTTTTCCGTAGTCTGTATTTTCTCCTCCCCTACCCTCTTCTATCTTTTTATCTATCTCGACCTTCTCTGACCACTTACAGTATCCATTGCCCCCCCCCCTACCGTATCCAAACCCTGTTCCCTAGTTTCCATGTCTTTCTGAGAATTAAATGGTCTGATGGCACCATTCACTCGCTTTCTTATTTTATTGTGCTAATTTATGTTGTTTTGCGCGTGAATTGTGGCTAAGGAGCACCCCTAATCGATAAATGTGATGTTTTTTTACTTGAATGCTCCTACAATACACACAAAAGCATCGGGGGATATCTTAAGCGAAGATTAGAACGGTATTTCACTCATTTGTATAGCGAAATCGGCGGAATAATGGAGGGGGGTGCGACAAAGGGGAGAGGAGAAGAGAGGAGAGATTGACTCCGCCCACTTTTCCTCTCGTCTCGCCTTTCCCCCCTCTCCCGTTGTGCTCGTCGCTCGTGCTTCTCGAGCTGTATCTTGCTTTAGAGATGAGATATCGATCCAATTCCAAAAGGAGGATGTTATTGAGACCCTATGGGACTGTTTTAACCCACTTTTGTCCAGATTCCGAAACATCGGCTATCCACGTTGTGGACCCTAACTAAGAGTCATGCGAACCCTTATTTGGATTCGATATGGTAGTGTACCCCCAGTACCTCCAGTGATGGCTGCAATGGACAATGGACTCAATCCAGGAGGAAGTGTAATTGCAGTAGTTGTTGAAGGAGGCAGCATCATCCCAGTCTGCGGTCGAAGATGAGGCCATCCAGGCATCAGAGAATTCCTCAAGCTTCGTAATTACTCATTTGACATTTGATTTGAATCCTTACTGATAGTCCTGAATGAATACCTGAGTGAGTCAAGGAGAGGGGTCCATCCGGGGGGAATTCCAGGGAGAGCGAACTGATCCATCGACTCCTCCACGTAACACTTAATCAGTTGTTGTATTATCTATGAAAAATTAAAAGAAAAACGATAGGAAAGAATGGATCGCTCTACTCTACCGTAGTCCAGATTGCGCGAGTCAATGTGTCGAAAGAGACAGAGGGAGGGCGATAGAGTGCCACTTTGTCTCCCAATGTCTCCCTCTCCCATTCCATCCCATGGGGGGAAGGAGGGGATCGAAGGAGGGATTCGGAGTCTCAGAAATCACGTCGAACGGAAGGCACGCGTAACACGTAATTTGGGATAAACAAAACTAGCGACATTTGCACACAATAACAGTGGGGGATGAGAGGTTGGCTTCATGTTTCGTTCCGAAACACTAATTTAGAGCATCACTGCATTTGTTGATGAAGACTGTCGTAATTCAGATTTAGGAGTTGAAAACTTTCTTATGATCAGACCATTCTTATTAATTAATAGCCACTAATGGAAAACTTCTTGCGTGATATTCTAGAGCATCGGGAATGGACAAGGGGGATCTATACAGATTCTTTAGTGTACATTCTTGTACTGCCAATGATTATGGAAAATGTAGAAGAGAAAGAATCATTCCAAAATCGTAACGTGCTATTTTGGATGCCTAGAGTGTTGTTCAGCAAGTATTTAGTGGAATGGATAAGATGGATGGAGGAAATTGTACAGTGGAAGCACTCGTGAGCAGCTGCTTGTACAATATTTTACTGCCACCTTCTTTTCATTCACACGATTATATAACCATTGAGTTATGTTCTGAAAATTATGCTAACAATCTTTTGATGCTTTGATGAGCATGATGAATATAATAGAACTTCAGCGAACCTTACCGTCATGCTATGGGAATGCTCTCTTGGATAACAGTGCACAGTAAGGATGAAATGTCATAAGGCCATTTCAACCACTTCAAGAGATCACCGAAATTCCTACTTTTTGATCATTAAATGACATCGCAGAAGAAATCAATTAAAATTATCATACATTCTAATTGAAGAGTAGTACCAAAGAGAAGAAGATTTCCCTGTTAATCAATAGAAGCGCGATTGGGATTACAAGCTATTCCATGAACGGAATCCCATTTCTGCGCGCTCTCTCATTTATATAATATGATTACTGCTCATTATCCTTATAGATATCGCACAGGCAGTGAATTACTTACCTTGCTATGAGACTGCAGTCAAAATGGCCCCTATGCGCGAAATCGGTTCATCCTTCTCCTCTCATATCCTCGATTTCCGCTCGACTAGTCGTTAAAATGACACAGTTCATGACACATAGCGGCGGATGTCTAATTTGCATTCCCCTCCTCTTTCTTCTCAGGAAATCGGTGGTGGCTGAAGAAAAGACGAGCAAATTCACAGCTGTTGTCCAACACGAATAATGGGATGAACGAGGGGGGCACTTTGCACTCTCTCAGATTACGGTACTACGAAGAAGAAGATTGGAAAAGAATGAAATCCCGATTATCTCTTCCATTCTCTTTGACGTTTGTCGTTTCTGCGTGTCATCCGAGTGATCGACGTGGGAAAATTGAAATGTTTAGATAGGAGGACAAAATTAGCAACGACGTCAAGCTATCACTTCTTTTGAAAAAGGGAATTTAAAAGAATCGAAAGAAACCGATCAATAATCTAGGAAACCGACGAGACAAGAGAGGGAGGGATACTGTAGACCCGCCCGTTTTCAGTCAGAAAGGCGACAAGAGTGTGTCCTGGAGGAGAGGAGTCGCGAAGGGGGCGGAGTCAAGGATTAGGGAGACTTACTACGGATTTACTCGTCTGGTCATGATGTCACTTATTTGTAACTGTTGGCATAGTTTAGAAGTATAGTATGAAACTCTTCGCATTAACCATTCCAGCACGAATAAATTCTCTACTTAAACCCATGTTTTTCATGTCATCTTGATATTTAGGTATTTGCATGTTTATATGAGATAACCATAAAGACATAAAAAGATCTGAATGAATAGGCGATATCCTTGGGGGTGTGAATTGTGCGGGGTCCCCTTCGTCCCCGCCGTCCTTCGGCTGTCTCCGACCCCCTCTGAATCCCCAGGGACACGTTGTTCACACGAAGTGATGACAGGGCTGACACCACTGAGCGAGAGGAGATAAGGGACGGAGGCATGGTCAGAATCTACCCCTTCCACCCATACTCCATCGAAGAGGGGAGGAGATCTCTCCCCTCCCATCGAAGGAGAGAGGGGAGGAGAGAAGGGAGAGAGGGGAGAGGAAGAGGACTCAGAGACAAAAAGAGCAACGATGAGAAGAGACAATGGGAAGAAGCAGAGGAGGGAGAATGATTGGTCGCCGGGGAGGAGAAAGTAGTGAGGAATGGAGAGAAATGGAAGAAGTGCCGACAGTGATGAGAAGAGATGATCAGGGAAGGGATCGAGCACCTACTATCATACCATCAGAGAGAAGCAAGCAGTGAAGAACCAGGGGGAGGGAAGGGACGAGATGAGGGACAAGGGACTACGGTAGGTCGTAAAACGGGTCTCTCACTGAGGGACAAAGCATAAGTGTGGTTCGGGGTGTCTGAGGGGGATCATCTTTACTATCTCTCTTTCCTCTGCTCTCTCGTATTCACACACTCTCTCGTCCTTCTAACTGTCTGCACTCTCATCCATTTGCACGATCTATCTGACTGCTAATTCGAGTGATCCATGTGGGTCCAATCAGTGAGAGATGTCGGAGCAGATTGACAGGGGTACATCAAATGAGTGCGAGAGAAGCAGTCGGGAACTCATTTTAACTCCTTTTATTGATAAATTATTCAAAATTATTTCGCTGATTTCCAAAATGTCAAAAATATGCGATAGAAAAGCACGGGAAAGAAGGAGTGAGTTATTGTTACGGGAGTCAACTCTTGAGAGACATCTTCTATCGAGTTGATTAGTACAGGAGGATTGTGAATTCCCGCAACAGAAATTAGAGCTGATATTAGATTCAATGCGAAGTACACACTTCATTCAGAGGCAGAAAGTGCGAGAGAGTGTGTGGAAGTGAGAGAGCAGAGAGAGAGCAGAGAGGGAACAATTGGGAGGAAGGTGTGATTGCAGCCATGAGAAGTCCTAATGAGTCGAGGGAGTATCACATCTGACTAATGAATGAACTTAACGAGCCGAGTGAGTGATATTATTAACGTGGGTGGGTAATCTCTTACAAGAAAAAATATTAGCGAAAAACACGTCTACAAATTGGCGAGCAAGTTTCTGCCTATTCACAAAGACATTTATATTTTTTACAAATAATTATAATTCTTAGATTTAATTATCACTTAATAGAAAAATAAGAA
The DNA here is from genome assembly GCA_036245805.1 of Pristionchus mayeri. Classification (NCBI taxonomy): domain Eukaryota; kingdom Metazoa; phylum Nematoda; class Chromadorea; order Rhabditida; family Neodiplogasteridae; genus Pristionchus; species Pristionchus mayeri. Next base: position 31,827,894 of record BTRK01000006.1, read on the forward strand.
GCAGTGATATGCTGGAATGAGTGAGTGTGCCCTAGCACAATGAAAACCCGAACTGGAAGATACTGTAGTGGCAGAGATAGGAGACACTCCGACTGGTCGGTCGTGTCTCTCCACACAAAGGTTCTCTCGATATGCCCATCCTCGTCTAAGCCCCGCCCCTTTCTCAGTGGCAACAGATTGGTATGTGTCACTCCTTCTCGTGATTCCACTCCATCCTACGTAAATGACCACCCTCCGCCCCTCTTCTAGGAATGATCTCGTGGAAAGTCGTCAGAGATTAGAGGGTGTCCCAGTGTTTATGACAGTGCAGGCTTCACTAGATGACTCCGCCCTCCCTCTCATCTAGCCCAATTATCGGATTAGGAGAAGGACGGAAGGAAGAGATCAAAAGAGAGAAAGAGAGAGGAAGCATGGACTAGATCACACTTTTGCATGTTCATTTGATCCTTCTTGGCTTCTAAGAATTATCTGATTCAAAGTTTTCAGAAAGATTGAACGTTTTTGAGGATGGCGAAACAACCCTCAGCGTAGATCCGATTGTTCTGATAATTAATAAATTTTGAGAAATTACTCTACGTATTCTTCTCTTTCAAGTGTGAGAATGGTTGTGTCGTGGATGGAAGAAGGGAGACAGGGAGAAAGTGATATTGGCATTCCATCAGCTCATTATCCATCGGGAGGAAATCTCACATGTATTGCGACATTAGTTGATTGGTATTTATTCGTGAGTCTAAGCGGAAACCCGTTGTCGCCCCGAAATCCTTTCCTTCAAGTGTGACTTCAGAAGGATTTGCAACAATCGTCCAACTGGCAACAAGGAAGATAAGCGGATGAGGCGAGTTTGGGCTGACTAAATTTCGTCATTACGATGTCACTTTCTACAGTCTTCGAGAAAATGGAACATCTGACTCAAGAGGTTTATAGTCATCGTGATTCGAGTGAAACTTCCACCATCGAATGTCAATTTACCTTTTAAAGTAAGAAGAATCATATAGTTCATTTTGTACTCATAATTTGACTACATTTTTTGAAATGCTCTTCAAACCAGTAAAATCTTCCAGAACAAAGTTCATTCACACTTATTCATTAAGTTATTTGCAGGAAGCTTTCTCTGTCCTCCACTCGCCACACTTTTAATCCCCTCCTTCCATGTATTCAATAACCTCCTTGATAATGGTTGATCCCATGATTGGCTACGTTTGTTTTCCTCTCACCGTCTCCATTGAGATTGTAATTCGCACGACTAGAGATGAATCCGCTCTCTCTTCATCTACCTCTTCTCTCACTGGAGTGACTCTAGAGATCTCTCTCATTCAAGAGTTCTCTCTCTCATTTGCCTTCTCTGATTGGTCACGGCAACTAATTATCAGTGAGTATCAGGTGTGATATTATGATGACGACGGTAGAATCACTTGAGACCTATGATGACTACTCCTCTTCTCTCTATCTGCGAGGGCGTCCTTGTTTTCGTCCTCGAGTATCCTCATTAGTTCTCTCTGATTCTCTTCATTCTGCCTGATCTCTCTCTCACTGTCACCAATTGACGGACTTCCTCCCTTCTCTCATATCAGATGAGAAGACACCATCAAGCGGAATTTCTTTGCCCATCCCTTCGCAGAACTTTGGCCTCAGGGGCTTCACTCTAAATCATCCGAGTGCTCAGTTCTGGAGTGACTCCACTGTGATGCGAGCATACGGTAGTGTAAGACACCCAGTAAGGTAGCATCTCTGTCCCCTTCACTTTGTGAGGACGGATCATTTCTATTGCTTGTCAGATCTAAATGTCAGTATCACCCGGCAAAAAATTGTAGGTGCGATTGAATAGAAAGAGGAAGGAGAAGATGACTGTCCTTTGTCTTCCTTTTGTTCTTCTTCTTAGCTGGGATGAATCGTGACTCGAGCTGTCGTCCATTGTCTTCCACTAGGATAGACCTACTAATTGGAGACAGGAACTCACGCATCCGGAGACACAATATTATTCCATTCCTCGTTTTTTATGCACGTTTCAATAAAGATGATCTTATAACAGACAATTTTGGGAAAGCTGCTAAGAAGCTAAAATGCTCGATTTTTTCCTGCTCTTGTTCTCATGTGTTACACATGTTGAGAGAGAATAAATATTCTTACTTAGACATTTTCGTGAAATGAGGCAATTAACTTTACATTTTCAAACAGTCAAGCATAGCTAAACAGTATACCCAGGAGGAAAATGAGTTGAGACGGAAGTCTTCTCTGATCACTACCCAATTTCCGGAAAAGAGGACTGCGCCAGTGGAGTGCCCGTTATGCAAATGAGGACAAGAAGAAATGAGGGAAGAGAGGAGAGGGAGGAGGGGAGGGGGGGGGGGGAGAGGGAGGGAGGGCCTTTATCGTCGGGATCTAGTGGCAGCAGCTCGTTTACAGCCTACTTGTTAGAGGGAAGAATGCGCCCTCTGAGACTAGAAGGGGAAGGTACGAGGACAGGGGAACGCACTTCCATTATTGACTCACTATAGCAAAGGAACCAAATACCAGCTACTATGTTCCAGAAATCGGGTGTAACATTAATGTGGCGATATCTCTACTGTTCCCCGATCGCGTGCATTAGATTGCTTTGGCTGCTATCTTCTCTTTTCTTTTGCCATTTTGAGTGATTAGATGTGCCATCACATAATGTCATCACTTTCTTTCTCTAGGATTCCGACCGTCGATTTCCCCCTGCAGGCATCAATTACCACAGTGAGACATCGCACCCTCAACTAATGAGAGACTAACGAGCGAAGGAAAGAACTCAAGGAAGAAAAAAGATGGATGAATGATGCGATCCCATCAGAACTTTGTTCCCCCTGCACAAATGTAGCATGAGATCTAGAGCGTGGAATGATCTGACGTCAATGGACAGGTTGTAGGAATACTCACGTATGAGAAGAGAGAAGAAGGAGCGAGGAGGGAGTAGACTACCGAGTAGAAGAACTGCAGAATCAACGTTACTGCCATAGGAAATTGCGATGGCACGAGAAAAAAAGATGTGAAAAGACTCGAAATCCAGTGATTTGTCGAGTCCGAAACTGCACGCCTCGCCTGTTTATTCTAGGTATCAGACGATTTACTCGCTTGTATTTTTGTCTTTCTCCTATCCCATGAGAGGGATGAGCAATGGGTGTTAACCGTCGTCTGTATCTGGCAGAGAAAAGAAACGATGTCGATGAATTATTAGGATTTCGAAAGTGTGCAAAACGTTTTTGAAAAACGTATTCAAAACGAATGTAGACGTTGCTTCAAGACCTGATTCGTCCATTATCCTCCTACGCAGTCAGAAAAATTGTAACTCATCCCAAAGCTCTGGAAGGTTCTGACGACGTATTTCCGATTTTTCTTTACATAACCAGCCAAACGGTGAGATTCCATCCATTTCTTTCCAGATGGCAATTCATACATTTCTTTTCCCTGTGAGCGCATAAATAATGCTTCGCTTATCACTTCTAATCGAACACTCAGTCGGATAAGCTCGTCTTCCAGTGCGGATTCGTCGGTTGCGCAATCTAAATAATCGGCTAAGAGAAGTGAGACTGATTGATCTCCTCTTGAACGATATGGACGAATGCCTGAATTGACACATTGTTTTCCTTAGTTTTCTGCTCCAATAAAGAGAGAGAATTACATAGAATGCTCCTTTATAAATCTCATATGTTATACGATACGTATTCACAATTCAGTGATTATAGCTTTGGGATAAGGGCTTTTATCTCGATTCTGCTACTTTCTGTTAGTAGTTCGAGTGCACTTCCGGTTGAAAGCCTCTTTGATTATTGACTCTCGAGCTCGTCCTCTAATGGCTTCTCATATGACACCGAAGAGAAAGGGAAGGATTCATTCCTACTCCTAATCACTTATTTATTTCATTGAAATGACTTGAGGTTGCTCTCTATGGACTGCAGACTAACAACAGTCATTCAAAATATCAACATTAGAGGGAAAATAAAGTTCAGATCATCATAAAAAGAATGAGGGTGAAATGTCACCGTGTCCGTATTTTTAGCAATTCATTCTAGATAAATCTCTTGCTTTCGTTTATCGTATATTATAATCGATGAAATGGTTTGCACAGTGGAAGCTCCAGTAACCGACCCGATGTAGTGATCCTCATAATGAAATACTATAGCGAAGTATTTGGTGAAGAAGGATCTCTCAGGGGAAACTGGGAAGAACTTTTTTTTCGATTTTCCTCCCATTACGTGGAATAGCAAATCAAGTTCGATTCTCTCGTGAAATTGGTGATATCAGTCTGGAAATATTCTAGTGAGGGTGCACTAAAAAGCGGACCTTCAGCATCTCCCAAGGGAAAAATTGGCGGGGAATGGGAGTGGTGACAGCTAGGAGACGAATGAAGAATGATAAAGAGGGCGAAGAGGAGAGGAGGAGGAGGAGGAGGAGGACGAGGTCAGAGGGGAATTCAGGAAGAGAAAAGATGGAATCAGAGGGATTTAGAGAACAAAGAATCACAAAGATGTCAATATTTGCGGCCATTCCATTATGAGTAATGAAGAGAAAATTAGAGGAGTTAGTTGGAAAGTGGAATTGGAGAGATCAGCAAATATTCATCACAGGGAATTAAGAAATATCGTATATCAATTTTACATTCCACGAAATCTGGCATTGTCTGGTCAAAGATAATGTATTTAGAATTAAACAACCTAGAATATTACAATGACAATTTCTGACCTGTTTGCTCGTTCCTTCGACTGCAGTGCAGAATCTTTCAACGAACACGAGGGAATCGACCATCCTGAGGAAATGAGAAATTCATTGAGAATCATCCAATTATACACTTCGTTAATCCGATTGGAGAGGTGGGGAGATAATGGGAAATGGAGAGAGAGAAATGAATCTAGGAAATGTGCAAGTCTAACTGAAGATGGAAGCACATCTACTCGACAACAGGTTTATTCGGTCTAAAAAATAAAGATGATTGCCAGCTGAAGCGAATGAGTGGAACCACTCAGGGGCGGACAATCTGGCCTATTCTTTTCTAGTACTGTAAGAAGAACAATTATTTTTGAAAATAATGTTAATTAGGTGGTTAACGATAACCGATGGATCGAATTATCGCACTTGTTAATAAAGTGCTAAACAACGATCTTGAAAACAATATAAAGGTATAACGTGAGGATAATCTCAGACATATATTTATATAATTCAGAATTGATTTATCGATCAATGATTGTGAACATATTAAATATATAAAGATTAGGTAGGTTCTGAGTAAACTTGTCATTTGCCGAGCCTGTTCAAGCGACATTGATCAATTCTCGGGATTTTCGCCCCTTTGGTTTTGTATTTGTTGTCTTAGAAGACGTTGGAAGGCATTTGTCATTGGAGTTGCCTACGTTGTCATTGATTCTGACTTGGTTGCCTTGGTTGTCAATGTCTTTGATAGGACAGACAGCACCAAAGTCAAGAGACACACATCCAAAGACAGCACAGACCATTAGAAATAGAAATGTCTTTGAAGAAGCCTGTACGGGGAAGACAACAAAGGCAAACCAAAAGCTTGAAAAACTCATCATAAAATTGCATTGTATACAACAAGGATATTTGAGGGCTTCATTATCTCTTTCTACTGAGAAATTAAGAGAAGAAGCGGGAATTATGATTGGGAATGCTTTGTGCGCATCCCTTAATTTTGAATGATACTTATATCAATAAGTATTTTTATTGAATTGACATAATCTCGAAATTAACGAGGAATGAAAGTGGACAAAATCACACTCATGAAACATACTGCGACTCTTATTTGCAACACATTACTTATTGTCAAATCAAACTATGAACTTTCGGAAAAAAAGGAGAAAACTGTTAGAATAGTGCGAAAATAAGTTAGATGAACGGCGAACATTTTGGATGCATAAAATGATTATGCTTAATATCAAAACTTCATGTTGTTGTAGTTGAGTAAACAATAACACCGACACAAGTTCGCATAAGAGAAGGGAAAGAGAAGAGGACAGGGGTGCGACAATCATTTATCAGACGTCCAGGAAATGAGAGATTGGAGAAACAGAGGAGAGCCAGTGAGAAGAAAAATGGAGAGATGGGGAAAGAGAAGATGGGCAGAGTACACTAAAATGTTTACAGCTTGATCGAGACGAAAGATGGATAGATATTCAACTGGTGATGACACAAGAATATGGAATCTCCCTTTCTTACATCAAGGAAGTCGCCCCTCATTCTCGAATTATGTGACAATCTCGCTGTTCCTTCCAGCTCAGCAAAATTGCGGAAGGAATTCATTCTGATTTCTCTCGATATTGGAGATACCGATAACTATAGCATTGGTGCCTAAATTTCTCGGCTAGGAATTTAAATATTGTTTTTGTTCCCAAAATGGGGTCCCATGAATGTTTGAGTGGTTATCACTGTGAGATTATAGAGGAACTTGGACTGATCAGATCGCAATAGGTCCATCTTTCTGATAGGAAAGCTTGATAATGCACATCTTAAAGACCAACAATATTCAAAAACTGTAGCCACATTTCTCGCGGCGAGAACAGCCACTATTTTTCGTGAGAAATTTTTAATTCATTTCTAGTTGTCTCAAGAGTGGAATGGGAGGTACAAATGAATGATGTCTCCGAGTGTCTATGGTTTCCTTGGATAACCTGACTCGGAAGCTGGGATCAAACCATGGTAGCTCGAGACAAAACTCTCGTCATGTCTCATCACAAGCATTGGAACATGGCTGATCCTCCGATTTGTGCCTCTATAGGGCCTCCCTTCGTGGGTGATACTCATTCTCTTCCCCTGCTCCCTCTCCTCTTTCCTCTTCCCCTCCCTCTTCTCCTCCCTCTTCTCCTCTTCCCTCCTCTTCTCCTCCCTCTTCCCCTCCCTCTTCTCCTCTTCCCTCCTCTGCTCCTCCACGAATAAATGGTCGTGTTGATTTTGCTTGCAAAGAGGGGAAGGATGAGGAGGTAATATTATTGGTCATGGTCAGGGGAGATTCGGCTCAGGACGAGGAATTACTCGTGCATATCCACGAGTGAAATTGACCATGGTGACACGAAGATCAGAGACAGAAATAGTACTGGAAAGCGAAGATTTAGAAGCACGAGATGGGGGGAATTCCCCCTAGATTCACCACTAATGAAATACCGTATTGAGTCTCCTCCCTCAGGTATAATATTTCCATCCTATCAAATATTGGAATGGCAAAGCACCTCCAGTTGTTGTATAGTGCAGTATTGCCCATCACCACAACAAGTGTCCACGACTGAAAAAAGCGCGATTACAACGAATCAAGATGAACTCACATTTTGGCTCAGTCTCGAGGCGTTTTATCGACCTTTTCATTAGCTGAAATGTCATAATCTCTTATGTGATGTTTTCACATGAACTATAGCAATGTCAATTTCGTAGTCGAAATAACAAGTAGAACATTACCGCAGCTTCACTATTCTGACTTCCTGATTCGATTCATAACTTCCCTTTCATATCTATTATATTCCATAACTCACTTGGATCATACTCAGATTCTCATCGATTTCATGTTCAGGACATCCAATTCCCTTCACTCGATCGATTGCCCGTACGAAGCATTCCTCAATTCTGGAGTATTCCCAATCCTCTTCCCTCTATAAACCTCGTACTTGGGAGCGACGTGGAAGCTGACGTGTGCATGGAGGGAATAGATGGAGATGGAGAGGAAGAGGAGTAGTCTCACTGGAACCACCATCGACTCACTAGACATGCATATGATTAGATTCAATTCGAATGAGACAACTCTTCGCAGAGGATCGATAAGAGAGATAGAGATGGATAGAGTATATATTATGGATAGAGTATCTTATTAAAAATATATATTTTCAGTCATAGTCATATTATTCGAATCTCATCATTCAACAAAAATAAAGTATAAAATACGATTCCTTACTGCACCACAAGATGTGAGGATGTAAGCAGACCCGGAAGGCGGTGTTATCATCTTGATGAGCCTTCCAAAATGACTGAATAACTACTTCTCGTCTTCTTTTGTAAGCACTCGTTATCGATGTCTCTTTGAGGTTTCGGAGAAAGTGACGAAAGGATTCAATCCGAGTCAAGATCTCTTTCATTCACTCTCTTTAATACTTAAACTCTCTCGTTCTTTCTATCCTAGGACGTAAACTGGAAAGACTCTACACAAGGGTGCGAACAACAGGGTACATCCTTGACTGATTCAACAATAATTGTAATTGTCTAATCGGCAATTTTTATTTTTTTGCAATGCTATTATTAGTGCAATGCTATTATTCTAATGAGGGCTAACACAAGTAATGTCCCAAAATGAAGTGATATTAAATAAAAATGATAAGGTCACATGTACTCTATTGTTATTTAATCGGTCAGTGTCTCTGTCACAAACAAGACAATGTGGCTCCTTAGTGATAAGAGGGAAGCACATAAAATAGGGTGAATGAACCTCGTACCCCCGCATCAGAGGAGTCAGAGAACAACCAATATACTCGAATCATACTTAATTGAATTGAAAGTTTAAATAAAATACATAGTTTCCCAATTTGAGTGTATGTCTGCGGTCATTGCGAAATCTCTGAAAATGATTTGGGAGCATAGGTAATAGGCAGTGCCTATTAGGCACGCATTTTCCCTTCTATCAAAATCATTGTCATTTAGCTGTAATGCCCTTGTGAATAGTAGTTGCTGACACATAAATTTCGGATAATTGCTCACCAAACAGCCATTTCAATCGAAACTCACATCGATAATTGCTTCCATAAGCGGCACCATTCAAACAATGCTATTTTCAGGGTTATTCACTCTCAATCCGAGCATGAACTCCATTTTCTTTCGACTCGTATTTTCCAAATTTGTCAGAGTGAGAGGATTAACAGACGGGAGCTTTTTATTTTGGAGCTTTCTCAAATCGAAAATTAGATATGAATTTCTCAATTCTTCTTCTTCTCTCTTCTCTCGCTTCGTCTGTTCGGGCATCGACTCTATTTCGAGAGCAGGAAATGAGTCACTCCTCTTCCCCTTCGATATTCCGATCATCAGCTCGAACTGGCTGAGTGAACCCTATAAATGCCATCTTCCCTTTCTCTTCTCACAGTTGTTTACAAGAACTTTTCGTCTCTACCATATCGGTTTTCGCATCTTCACAACTCAGTTTTACTTTCGCCTTGTCAATGACCATTCGCTGAGTTATTAAATTTGTCTTATCACTCAAAATTTCGTGCTTAAATGATTGAATTTTTGCCCTAAATTTTCAGATTTCTATGGAATTTAATTATTGTAGATCAAAATACGGGGCTTATAACATAGTAATGTTTCCAATGATTGGTACGTGTTTGATGTTAGTCTTCCTCTTAATTCTTTAACTTGCGAAAAACTTACCGAGTTACCGAAAAAAATTGATCAATTCACTTCAGTTCTTTACCGAGAAATCGATATATGGATGATCTTTTGCCTGCAGATGCATTTCCTCCTTCTCGCCCTCTCTCTTCCTCTCCTCTCTTCTGCTCTCCCTTGGGGAACTATTCAGTCAGCAGCTGTCAAGGTTCATCAATATTGTAGTGATAAAATGTCGATATTCAAAGTTGGAATCCTCTAATCAATAATTTCTGTTCAGGGTAAGCTGAAGTGCAATGGAGAGCCTGCAGGAGACGTCAAGGTGAAGCTGTACGATGTGGACACTTGTGAGTTATTCTCATTACTGACATGTGAGCATAATCGTGCTGCCTGTCAAAATGGGCTACCGTAGTCAACGAATAATCGATAATCACTTCTGTTCTCCAGTCGATCTCGATGACCTCATGGCAGAGGGCGTTTCATCTCGCGATGGAACCTTCAAGTTGGCTGGCAGTGAGAAGGAGGTGCAGAGTGCGAAACCGTAATCTACGAACATCAAGAAATGACCATCCTCTTTCAGAACACGACAATAGATCCGAAGATCAATATTTATCACAAGTGTAATTACAATGGGGTGAGTGTTCGATTTTAATATGTAAATCATCGAATAAAACTTTTGAGATGTGCCTCAAGAAGATTTCGATCGACATTCCTCAGGAGTACGTCACTGAAGGCGAGAGACCCGATAGGGTGAGAGTTCTTAATTTCTACATCCGTATTATAGATTTTAAATTTATAATTTTTAAATGATTGAGAACTTCGCTTTGAAACTTTAGCGTTATGGATTCCGTTTCTAGTCTTATTTCATTTCGTACACTGGGATGTGTTGGAAATTGAGAGAGAGAATGATATCATCAATTGCAGGTATTCGATATCGGGGAGATCAACTTGGCCGGGAGTTTCTCGGGAGAGTCAACTGACTGCCTCAACTGAATGCATCAATTATCTCAATGCTCCCTAATTTTACACACTCAAAATCAATGAGCAAGAAACTCGACCTAATATTCACTGAACTGTGCTTGATTGAATTGTTCTGTTTTATGCCAGACATATGAAGAATTTGATTTTTTCGTGCTTCGATTGCGGCTACTCCATATGCGTTAATGCAAACGATGAGTCCACTTGGAGAGGCAATCATAATGAGTTCGCCCAAGCCATTAGCAAAAAGTAGGAGAAGTATCATATGAAAGGCGAGAAGGAATTCAAGGTCAAAAGAACGAGTATGAGAAACGATGAGATAACGTGATAAAAGTATAGTGTGTGTGTTTCATCTCATCACTCTCTATCCATTTTACTCTAGGAGTTGGAGGAGTTGTAGTAGACTATTCAGAAGAATATGACTCTCACTTCATATAAACAGATATATTTCGTCCATCATTTTGCCTTTGTGTTTTGTTATGCGGTATTCATCTCATTCATTGTTCAGCTTTGTTTATTTCCCTGTTCGGCTTCTTCCCTTCTCCCTCGTTTATGTCCGTACCAACCGTTTTGATTCCCTTGTTCTTCCGTGCTTTAGCTGTCAGAGATGTAGTGAAAGAATGACTTGAATAAACATGGTTTATTGTGACTAACTATACAAATAGCGCTCTCTGTCCCAGAGGCGTGAGTGAAAACAAGAATAACTTATTATTCGATGAATATCTCAATCATGTGTTCGGTAGTTTACTTTCCAATCAGTTGTGCGCAGGTGGTGCCAGTGAATCCCGGATTGCAGAGACAGACGAAGGATTTCGCCGTCCCGAGACAGAAGCCATTGTTGGTGCATGCGAGTGCATTCGAACAGAGAGGAGCTGAAGAAGTCTCATTCAGTCATCCTTCCATTCTGCGCTAGTATCCCTTTACGACATTATATTACACTGAGATTTCAAAATAGTCATTTAAATATGTATTGTTTTAACCATATATCTGCATTATTTCGTTATACACCGATTCACAACGTGTTTTGTGATACATTCGGTAATATTGCTATTATATTGTAAGATAAACGGCTGATCAACCCCAGGTCTAACTGGTTTATTTAGGTATGGCTATTCAAATGCTCACCGAATTCGCATCTCGACCCGGTGTATCCGAGTGAGCATGCACACGTGGGAGCACCCTTCGTCCCTGTACAGATCCCATTCCCATTGCAGTCCTGAAATCACTACTCAGTTGTTAAGTTAGACAGCTAATAAATAAGATCATGAAGTTATGGAATGAATTTCTAACCTTCGTCTCACAGGGTGCATTCGCGTTTCCTCCCAGAAGATCGGAGCCTCAAGTCATATTCATCACAAATTATAATAGTGTAATCATATATCAATTAAAAACGGATCTGAGTGTTAATAATATTGAACAATTAAAAAAAACGGATCTGAGTGTTAATAATATTGAACATGTTAAACTGACCGATTTTGACTTCGCATCGTTCGCCAGTGAAGCCCAGCCCACAAATGCACGAAAATAGATCCTCAAATCGAGGAAGAATAGAAAAATTATTATAATATAATTTAGTAACTATTTATTAAATATGGAATACCTTAGTGCCTAGACACACTCCCTGCTTGTTACAGTCTGTGTCATCGCACGACTTCCCCACGCCTGGAATGTTCTCATCATTAAGTCACTTCAAGTTAACACTTTTTTCCATATTTCCCTGAATCGGCGACATACTTGAGTCAGTTGAGACTGAATTTCTTTCTCGCCTTCTTTCTTTCTACAAGTTCTCTGGATGCTCGGTCCACAATGAGAGTGGTCCATGCTTCTCCTCTCCTCCCTATTCTCCTCACTTGTCTCGCATGACTCTCCCGAGTATCCCAATTGGCATGCACACATCTTCTGGTCCTTCACTCCGATGCAAACTCCCTTCTTGTTGCAGTCCGATGCCTCACAAAGAGGAAACGGGGCTGAGAAGAGACGTCGTTGACTGTCATATCACGGGGAAAGGCAAAGGTCCCGTCTTCGAAACTATGGTCAACACTGCTGAGCCAGTGATGTTTGTGCCAGATAGTATTACGGTATAGTGTAGTAAGTACGACGTACCCGTCTCGCACTTGGGGCCTGTATATCCAATCTCGCATGCACACACGAACTCCGCCTTGCTGCCCATGCACATACCCTGCAAAAGCAAACAACTAATTGGATGAGAGAATGCATCTTTTCGATCATCGTTTAGTGCGGTTATCGTTGTCGCACAAATATTCAAACAATTAAGCATTAAAAACATTGATTCTTTTTCAGAACACGGAATCGGCTGTTTTACGAAGTTGTGATATGATTAGAGACCACAAGTCACGCCCACTTTCAGGAATATTGGTCCGACATTTCAAATTCTTAACCAAATCTGACGATCAAAAGTGATTTCGGTAGATCTTAGGATCCTTCACAAATGACCACTGGAGCAGCCTGAACAGACATCTCTAATTAGGTCAGCATACGCTAATTAAGGCCATGTATAGACGTAAAATGGGTCATTATACTAGTGTGCAGCTGCTCCACTCGCAGTTTGTAGATCCTATCAGTAAGAAACATCGTACAAAATTGGAAAACAGAAGGATGTTTTTCGGAACTGTCGGAACGTTTACCAGATTTAATAAAAAAATTGCAAAAAAGTGCAAACCTATTTCCATAGAGGAGATTCGAACCTGGAGGATTCGGGCACTAGAGGTAGGCCTCTACCATCACACCAAATGGACAGTTGCTATAGCGAGATCAAAACTGACTGATGAATGAACTTGATGACTTGTTCATTTTTCACAAATTCCCGAGTGTAAGGTTTTCAGGTAATAATTCTTTGCGGAGTTAAAATTTAGTTCTAAATGACACAGCATGATCTTATTCAGACCGAAAGGGTTGCATTGGGCACATAAAGTGCCTGGTACGACGATTTTGGCAGAACGCGTTGTGGTCTCTAGATATGATTACGATATTTCCTATTGTGATTGCACGTAGGCTGTCATATTTTCAGTGCAGAGATTTGGGGAATCATTTGTAAGTTCAACAAGTGTCATTATACCTTTCGTAGGAAATAGATTGAGATAGCTTGTCACCTTTCCATTACAATCAGCAGCTGTGCATGGGATCCTCCCTCCGGAAGAGTCGCGGTTCACTATAGTGGCAGATGTTACCGAAGTAGTTAGATAATGAACGCACCCATCTCTTCCACTTTGTACTGGCACTTCTTGCCGGTGTAACCAAGTTCACAGAGACAAAGAGGGAAGGCCTACAAATACAAATACGGTAGATTGCATATGGTAAGATAGATGTAAGAGTACGGTACCTTCGTTCCGACGCAGACCCCCTTGCCCTCGCAATCTGATGCATCACACTTCGAAGGAGAGGGGAGATTGACACCAGTGTTGCCGCCTAGAGAGAGAATCTCTTTTGAAGAAGGATGTATTGCTTGTTGTATTTTCAGTTGATCGAGAGAGAGAGTAAATATTTAATAAATATGTTTTTGATAGAAGATATGGATAATATTTTTAAAAAATAAGCAGATGGTAAAATCAAGTAATTCGACTGACTGGTAACAGTGTCACAGAAGCTTCCAGCATATCCTGGTTTGCAGATGCACGAGAATTGAGTGGCAGATCCAACACAGAGTCCATTCCCCTTGCAGGCAACGGCAGAATCACACGGGGCTGAGGAGGAGAAATGAGGGAGGAAAGGAGAATGGATCAATGAATTCCCCTTGTCATCAATCATTCCACTACCACAACATTTCCATTAGAAATGTATTTAGAAATGTAAGAATAGGATAATCTCGTACCAGTCTCGCATCTCGTTCCGGAGTATCCCAGGTCGCACATGCAAAGGGGCGCCACTTTCGTGCCTGTACACGTCCCTCGATTCGTGCAATCCGTGCGATCACAACTCAGCTGCAAGCATCGGCTTTGATCTCCATTATGCAATTTGCGAGCTCAGTAAAAGTACTTTTCCTGACAGGTAACGACTGCATTAACTCACAGCTTGGGTGGCCACTACGAGAGTAGAGAAGAGAATGAGGGTTTGCATGAGTAGTCGTGCCTTGCCCCATCTCCCCCTTCCCTTTTATCCTCTGTTCACTCCAGCTGATAAATCAGAACATCCGTGGTCGTCTCTGCTCATTTATCTATTCCATCCTTTGTTTCACGCATTTCGAGAGGAGAGAAATCGCAAAATCGACCCATTCACTGACCCTTAAACTGTTTGGACAGATGAAACAATTTAGAGAGAGAACGGTCTGTAGCCATCCACTATTAGTCATCCATTTGACGTCAAGGCCTAAGAAAAGAAGCTTATAGAAATAATACCCAGAATTTGAAAATAAGATGCTCAGTCATGATAGATGTGAGGAATAGGGGGTACGACATTTCCGCAACGGAATTCCCCTCACAGGGAAATAAGTCTACGTTTTTAGACTTATCTGTAGACTTTGAAAGTCGCCGCTCATGAACCCTTATTCAAAGTCTAATCAATCGACGTCAAAGTCTAATTTTTAGACTTATGAAATCTTCGCAGAGCAACCTCGAAAATTACTGTATTCGGTTCAAAGAGAGCGCATGGTAGAGCAGTTCTTTTGTATGCTTGTGATGGTTGTTGTAGTAATGAACAAGAGTAGGTCGCAAGGGTTTATCACACCATAAAATAACACAGGAACAACTATAGCGAGATCTTTTCGCATTCTTTACAATTGGATTAAACTATGGCGATCAACACGATCGATTCTTATTGGATATTTCTTCGCGCTGTATTACATAGTGCTTGATTACAGCTCTCATACACAGAGAATAAACTTTATGAGAGTATATCAGTCGTGAATCTGAAAAGGAAACTTGAAACCATGAAACAAAATCAAACCTTTTGGAGAGAAAGAATGAAAATTCCACACCATATCAGTGAAAATTCGATGTGAATAGAAAGCTCAATCATATCGGGACCTGAAATATTGCGCAAACTGAGCTGAATTATCGGCAAGGACTTATCTGATTGATTCTGTTCCTCCCTTTCTTCATTGATTATGATAGTAGAATATTTAGCATAACTGGTAAATGGACGCCTGACCTAAGAATACATGATAATACAAAAACAAAACAACAGTAAAACGGCAAATAGTACGAAGAAAACAGTGTGTAGTATCGATCAAATGAATTTCGAAAAGGGGCAGCGTACTGTGGACGCGCATTCGAATCGAAAACTGATTCGATCTAGACTTGGAAAGTCTAATACTGCGAATTCGAAAGTCTAAAATTTAGACTTTTGAAGTCTAACAACATTAGACTTTTGAAGTCGTAGACTTATTTCCCTGTAAGCCTTCGCTTCGCATAGGGACTAGCAACTTGGGTGTTGTTTCATTGATTCCAGTATGCGCTCCCATACCATTGCGTACATAATTCCTGTTTCCAGGCGATCTCAAGTTTCAACGTATATACACCTGGAAACAGGAATTATATATAATTTATTTATATATAATTCCTGCTTCCAGGTGTTCTTTAGCTTCACTCCAAATCAACGTATCGGGGGCCATCGTATATACGTTGAAACTTGAGATCGCCTGGAAACAGGAATTATGTACGCAATGGTATGGGAGCGCATACTGGTAACAGTGAAACAACTAAGTTGCTGGTCCATTTGCGAAGCGAACGGTGTTCCGTTGCGGAAATGTCGTACCCGGGTACCCCCGAGGAATAGCATATTTCATAGAAGATATCGTCATGTTGGCGAAATCAGAACGACCACCGAGAGGCACCAAGTAAATTTCGATTTCTGATTCATTGCGAATACGCAAATTTAGCAGATGTGATTGTGCTCATAATTTTATCATGAATCGGCCCGGACATGCTCGGTAAATTATAGCTAGAAATCGATAAAACAAATACACAACAGTTTGGTGCGATTACGGTGTTTTGAAAAGCTCACCGACCTTGGTGAACTTTACTAAATACCGTAATCTCACCATAATTGTTTGACTTCGATTTATCGATTTCTTTCCGACCGGGGATATCCGGGTCGATTCCGGCAAATCGACCATGATAAAAATTATGAGCACAAAAACAGCTTCTAAATTTGCGTATGACTCAGAAATCGAAATTTACTCGCCAACATGTACGATAGTAAATCGATCAGTGTACATTTCCTCCAAATGGCAAATATTAATTACTTCGATGGGTTGGAGTGTATCTAAGAGAAAGAACGATAGGTACACGATTACATTATTTCTCCAAGCGCACGCCATTTCATTTCTAAAGGAATTTTCTTTTAGATACAACTTGTCTATTATTTTTTGCGATTCACTTTAGTTATACTCGTTCTTTTTTCCAATAGTTCAGCAAAACATTTCTCTCGAGCACCAAAAAAACGAGTAGTAGTACAGTTGGGCGGCCTTGGACTGGAGGGTATCCGAGAGGGGAAGAGGAGACGAAACGAGAGGATTGAGTACTACTCGGTTGATGCTTACTTCTTGAGGAAGAGTACTCACTTTCGAAAGACTGCTTCTTCAAGGATGGAGAGAGGAGCAGGTCAGAGATCGAGTAGCAACTCAACCATTCACTTTCCATTCCAATCACTCCATTCCTCATCCACATTTATAATATTGATGCATTTTAGTTGTAAATTTTTCGGAGACAAAGTTGGTTTACTTTTCTGAGCAACGAAAATGTAATCAATCCGCGTAGCCTTTACTGTAGTCTGTTCTTCTTCTATGAAGTATCAACCCTCGTCCCCCCATTGTTCTCCTATCGTCAGTCTCTGCTCGCACAGTAACCTAAGTCCTCTCCCGATCGGATTTGAACGAGTAGTGAGATTCTCTCCTGATTGGATACTCTCTCGTCTATGAGATAAAGAGAGAGTCCACGTGGAATGGAGAGAGGGGGAGATGCCCCTTGAGTCTCACGTGATACTTCTTCCTTCCTCATGTCTCCGTCTGGCAAGAGGGGGCAATCCTATTGTCCCATCCAAGTTTGCCCACTCACTCTTGTCTCTTCCGCTTTTTGCACGTTGACCGCTCATACCGAGGAACTAATCCTGCGATGGTACGGTATTCAGTCACTGTATGCTCTCCCTCGGGGAGATTCCATACAGTCTAATTAGAGCGCGGGCCATTGAACTCATGAGATGAGTGTGGAACTAGTAGTGCTTGAAGTAAAGTAAAGTGAGAGACTTCTTGCCGTGAATTCCCTTTCTTCCTTGAGGACATAAGAGAAGAAGGGAATCTCTCCATTGGGAAGACTCGAGAGGTCAGACGAAAAGAGAGAGTATGCAGAATGGAGAGAACGAGGACAGGAAGTTATGACTGGTTCTGCAAAGTTCACAGTGAAAGTGAGACTCTGCCTTTCACTCAGGACTATTAACTGGAGTTGACAGTCGGAGGAATGATTCTCCTCTTTTAGTGTGTTATCTCGCAAGATCGTGCAGATCAGTGAAAGGGAATGTAAAGGTAGAAGATTCACCTGCGGCTCAAAAGTCGATTTAATAATTAGTTTTTTCCCAAATTACATCATTTTGAGAATCATAGAAGATGGTTGAGATGTCTTCTCGTGAAAGAATCCATCCTGAAAGTTGAGTAGCAAGGTGTTGTAGGTGGAAATGCAGCTGAGTTAGAAAGGAAATTGAATCAATTATCACCCATTTTGGAAATATATATTTTTAGCAGTGTTCACGAGTGAGACACCGTGCCCCGAAGCCCTGTCTTGTTATAGTCTTCAGTAGAGAGCGGAGAGGAAGAGGGAAGACCGCTCTGTGCGACGAGGAATGATATTTTCTCTTCCGGAAGAATGAGAGGGTGGGGAAAGTCTTCCGGAAGACCAGTCTTGTAAAACTTACTATTGCGAAAATCGAGTCAAAATTTCGTGCAAATGCATCTAGCCGTATCCTAATACCATATTTAAACTAGTTCTCCACAAAATGACTTAAAATCCGCTCTAAAAACGCTCTAAAACAACATTTTTCTTGGCCCTACTCTTCCGGAAGACTTTGCACTTTCCCTCCCTCTTCCTCATTCCTCGTTCTCTCCCTGAAAAGAGCGGCAGAGTCTTCCTCTTCCTCTTCCTCTCCGCACTCTAGTCTTCAGTATCCGTATTCACTCCCCTCTCTCTGAGCTCTCCATCCGAGTGTTCACTCCTCCTTCCACGATCCCTTCCTCGCATATCTTTTTTGCCCCTACTATCCATTTCAATCTCAGCTATTCGAGCGGATCCATCGCTTGCCAATGTCCATCTTCCTTCCCAAACTCATGCCTTTATCCTAGAAATATTCCTTGTGAACTGTAGATCAAATTATTGGGAAAGTCAATAGATGTTCTAATTAATTTGTTACTTCATACTATGGAATGTTTTGATCCTGAAAACAACGTCGTTCTCCGGTTGCCTTGTGTTGGGCGAATGCGTATTCTGTTTGGTGCACGGATAAGCCTCCTTTGGGGGGGGGGAGACAGACGATAGAAGAAGGAAAAGCAATGGCCATTCCAGGTTACTCTTTCATTCTTTCAATTAGGTTATCATTTGAATTATGGCAGTATTCATTTTGATTCGTTTGAGAACATCTGCGTCGAAAGGGAAACTTTCCCTCGCCCTATGCATAGAGACCACAAGTCACGCCCACTTTCAGGAATATTGGTCCGACATTTCAAATTCTTAACCAAATCTGACGATCAAAAGTGATTTCGGTAGATCTTAGGATCCTTCACAAATGACCACTGGAGCAGCCTGAACAGACATCTCTAATTAGGTCAGCATACGCTAATTAAGGCCATGTATAGACGTAAAATGGGTCATTATACTAGTGTGCAGCTGCTCCACTCGCAGTTTGTAGATCCTATCAGTAAGAAACATCGTACAAAATTGGAAAACAGAAGGATGTTTTTCGGAACTGTCGGAACGTTTACCAGATTTAATAAAAAAATTGCAAAAAAGTGCAAACCTATTTCCATAGAGGAGATTCGAACCTGGAGGATTCGGGCACTAGAGGTAGGCCTCTACCATCACACCAAATGGACAGTTGCTATAGCGAGATCAAAACTGACTGATGAATGAACTTGATGACTTGTTCATTTTTCACAAATTCCCGAGTGTAAGGTTTTCAGGTAATAATTCTTTGCGGAGTTAAAATTTAGTTCTAAATGACACAGCATGATCTTATTCAGACCGAAAGGGTTGCATTGGGCACATAAAGTGCCTGGTACGACGATTTTGGCAGAACGCGTTGTGGTCTCTACCTATGCAGGGAGGAGCCCACTATGAAAACCGTTCGCTGACCTTTCCACCCTTTCTCTTTTATTCTCGATCGCTTTTTGCCTATGATGTCCTTTCTACCGATTGCGGAATGCCAATTAGCCAGGTGTTTGTGCAATGTTCACGCCCCTTTGACTACTCCGCCTCATCATATCTCGATTCCTTCCCCCATACCGTATGCCGTATGGGCCATACGTCTCGCATTATATGTTCTTGCATTTTCTGCGTACTACATTCATGATATTTCACTTTTCCTCAGTCACTCTTCTCAACATTTTTTGCATTTTAATTGAAATAGTAATTGAAACAGATTTCCTCGAGTCTGTTATTTTCGCTCGAGGTCAATCTGCCAAGTGTGGGGGTGTTCCCTTCATTCTCCTCATATCATATACTCTTGATCCTTATTCAACCGTATAAGAAGGGTAGATTCATGGATCTCCATCCGTCCTCGGAGTCAGTCCACTTGAAGGGCCAATGGGGACGAATCGAAAAGAGGAACGAGACAGTTTCGAGGACTCGTTCTCACGTGTTTACATTGTTGTTCATGATCAGAGATTGATTGCAAAAAGGGCGCGCACCATTTTTAGCGCATTCCTGGCGGCTTTTCTTTCTCTCCTTCTGTTTCTGCTCCTGGGAGATCACCCGAATGGGGTAACCCGCTTATTGCTCCCATTGTCTTCTCCCTTCCCCTCTGATCTCCTCTTCCTTTTGCTGTTCTTGACATCGATGGAGAATCGCTCCTTTTTGCCACTGATTCAAGACTAGAAAAAAGACGGAAAAAGCGATTGAGCATGCATAATTAAATCATTCAACATGCATTCGCCTTTCCGGAACTGTGAAATGTAAAAAGAGCAAATATTCGTTTCTCGATTGCCTATTGGATTAGTGCAGCTGATAGTGTGTCAGGCTGTTTTTCCTCAGGGAGTGGTACTCTTCAACGAGATTTCCGGCTTTTCGTACCGAGGTGTCAATCGTCTTTCTTCCGGCTCAGAAAGCGAAGAGGAGTCAATGATCGCGGCTAAGCCTCTGCGTTCAAGTAGTCACACGAACGAGAGAGAGAAAGAGAGAGAGAGTAGTTTGGCATTATTTCCTCTTCCCATTACCTACGAATGCATCCTGGTCCAATGCCTATTGTACTCGTATTGGAGTGTAGGTAATACGCATAGATAGTTCACCAGTTGGCATTTTATTGGGTACTGTACTGCCCATTGCATCATTTGTTCACTGCCGTCTAAACCTTCCTCTTCCATTAAACTATCTACAATTTTAAAAAAACTTTTCACTCTTGACCATTTGTTTTGCACAACCTACTCTGTCCCAATTTGTACTGAATCACTTCCAGTTTGCTTCCACGATGACGTTTGCTTCAGTTAGTCTCCCACTAAGATGCCCACCTGTTGCACCTACACTTTCATTTTTGTCGGACTATAGCATTACTATTTCTATTACTAGAATATTGCTAGTCGTATCTTCATGAGTATTCTCACGAGTTTTCTCTCGGTGTTTCAATCCCTTCATACTATCAACTCCGTTTCTTGTCTGGAATGTGACACTCTCCAATGATATGATTAGATAGTAGCTAATATATTCAAAAATATATGCCGGTACTTCATTGGGCCTATGCAGTCCGAAAAGTAATTGACTATCATTTGCCCGTCATATCTCTCTACGTAACACAAAAGTATGTGAACGGACGGGGATTAATACTCGAACAAGGGAGCCGTTAGTTAAACATTTATTGCATATAATCAACCGTTATTTCATAATGATGCATATCGGACGAAGTATCGTAGGCCCCACTCATATCATAATCTCCCCTCATCATAATTCCCCCCTCTCTTCTATCTAACGGGTAGTCTGCAATCGTGCCGGTAGCCGCGCATGTTTTTCATTCCGCACGCGCATCTCTCTCTCTCTCTCTCTCTCTCTCTCTCTCTCTCTCTCTCTCTCTCTCTCTTCCATCAGAGATAAGAAGAGTATATGGAAGGGAGAGAGATTGGGACTGCCGATTCTCCTCTCTCGTTCATTATCCCGCCTCCTCGATTCAGTCGATGGCTGAATTGATCGAGACACTGCTTATTCTTATTCTTTGTGCTAGATACTTCTTCAAATTGAATTTCCTCGATTGCCATACAATTGGGCTAAAATATAGCTAAGATATGTATACTTTGAGTAAGATTCAAAAGATTGACTTGCGCAGTAAAGGTCTGTATGAGATGACTCTGTAGTAGCACATGCACATGTGTAGATTCGCCCACCTGATACTGTTATCAGTATCGCTATCATCCCTCTAATCTCGTTATTTTCCCTCTCTTTCTCGTAGCCGCAGGGGGGAGTTGCCCAGCAGATCAATCAACGGTATCATAATTCTCAGCTCGGGTCACTCATGTCGATTGCGTGTGGATGTGTCACCAATAGCTGCTTGACCCCACTCTCCTCTCTCCCCATACTCTCTCCCCCTCTCTTCCAAGGGAGAGATCATCTGATAGTATCCTACTTCAATTCCAATGACGCTTGACCTTTCACTAATTAGAATCGACGCACTTCCATGCGTAAGAATCGCCGTCTGATTGATTCTCTCGCACATTCTTCTTCCCGTTCACTGTAGTCGATCGATATCTTCGATTTGGATGTTTTAAATTTTTTTTCTCAGTGCTTTTCGTTGTTACTCTCTTCTTTCCTAGTGAATGCCACACCTGGATTCAAATCAAATTAAGGTTCTGATTGAGTGTGGAAAGATTGAAAATTCCTTCCTTTGATTCACTCTGTCAATTTTCCGCTGCCTCATTCTCTTTTTCTCTCTCAATCGAGATCTCCATCATTGCTACTCCATACATTATCTTCTCGAATGAGTCCCTTTACTGACCACACTAAAATGGCTTTACGATCATTTCCCATGGCCATGTGCACTTTTTGCTACTTCGGTCATCGACCATTCGGGAGGATTGAACAGAGGGAAGAACAATACGAGGAATGACACTCCTCTTTGTGTCTACTCTCTCCATTCCACATCCTTCGAGATAGAGGTGGAAAAGAGGAAAGTGATCCATGAATGGCCATCCCTATCGAACATTCGTTCCGGTTGCGCTCTGTTGTTTTCCACTAGTGCAAAGTGGTTTCATTCACTCGATTAACTCTGCTTGGAGGGGTTCGGAACACCCACACAATCCGTTCAGCCATCTTCTTTTTTGCCTAATTAAGAACTCGCTCTGACTGGAGTGACATTCAATCGAGGTATAGAACCCAGCTTAATTCGTGAGAATTTGAGAGCAAAAGGAGGAGATGGCATGCAGGAGATACGCAATTCGAGAGAGACTCCACTCTTTCACTCTGTCAATTGATGTTATGAATCACGCTGCTGAAAGAAGTCGTGTGAAGAGAATGGTAATCCGTTGTTGTTTTTTGTTTGAATGTGTTCAAACTGAAACGTGAATGAGTCGCCTTGTCTAATCCTTGACGACTGCACAGTTGTGAGAGTGGTTACTCTGACTCTTCTCGACCTACCTCCCTTCCTCTCTCTCCATCACACGATATATCGTTTGTCTGACAGTGAGAGATCGATGGAATTGAAGAGGGGAATGATTACTGCCCCTTCATTATTCATTCATTCCACCCATTCACTGGACCTCGTCTCTGCCTTTTTATGGCCTTGTTTCTGTCACGATTCCCCCCCCCCTTTCCAACCACAAAGTCAGCAGTCGCAGTTCTGCAGGGAATGATCACTCACTCTCAATTCATGCAGATTATGCCGATGACTGAGGGGAATCAAGAGATTGGATGCATGTCCTTTCTGGGTCGACCCCCCCCCCTCTCTCTCTCTCTCTCTTTCGGTTGTTCATCTGGTGATTAATCGCTGGTCTAGTGAGCTTTGCAGAAGCAGTCACTTCTTGTCCTGACTTGATCTCTTTCCGACAGTCTTCTGGTCTCAATAAGTAGATCTCTTAAGATCTCCTATCTTCATTCTGCATTTCTCTTTGCCCTTCACATCCAGTGAATTTAAAGGAATGAATCTTCGCAAAGTTTCGGAATCTTTCGTTGTGATAAAAGATGGTGGGAGTGGAAATATTCCACCGTATCTGCATATGAACTGAACTTTAGTGCCCCTTCCTCAATGTAATTCCCCTTTACTCTGCCGGGAACGGGAATAACTACCCATGTCCCGTGGCCATTACTCTTCGTTTTTGCCCCCTTCAATGCTTACAAGGCGACTCTCTTACCTGGGTCATAACCGTAATTTGACATGATGAACGGTGGACTCCTTCCGGTCCATTTCCAATGGCTAATGCACACAATTGGGACAGAAGTCGATTGCTTATTACGATGTTGGTTCCTTTAGCAAAACATTATTTTCACATTCTTTTTGCTCTTAGGCGAAGCTAAAATGCTACTTATATATACATTACAGATTATTATCATATACCATATTAGAGGATGAAAGGTACTGCAAGGAAGTCTGTCCTCAGTGCATATTGTCGTAGTGTCAGTTCTTTTCTCGATAAGTCACACACTCTCCGACCCATCCGTCACGGTTCTTTCCTGTCCTTGAATACGGGCCGCTATTGTTGTTACAAGGGAGAGAAATCTGCATGCAGTTATTACCTCTTTTCCTTCTCGGAACCACAGAAGGTCACGGTTCGAGAGAAGATTTCACTCTTTCGTGCTCGATCTGACGGTGAGATTGCAACTGACGAAATCGCCATCTCCTCGTCTTTCTAGGCACATCCTCCATCATCTTTCATTCTGAATTGCTTATCTTTCTGCTTCCTGATATTTGCAAATTTGTTGAAGGACACACTATTGTTGCACTATGCATTTTGAGATTCGCAGTTGTATATTTAGAAAAATAAGTAGTTGTTCATTCATTCATTCATTTTTTCGATATAGTCGACTCAGCGTACGAAGTGGTGTACTCTGCCAGTAGTACGAACCTCTCCTCCTCCAATCCATGCCATGAATAGACCCGCAGACAAGTGATCCCCTCTCTCACTGCCTCATACCAGTTTGATCTACCCTCGAGGGGACTAAACCCTCGCAGAAGTCACGGTAATGGACCCCTGACCTGTATGAGTGGCGGCGAGAGTGGAGGGACGGGAGATGAGAGGAGGGAGAGGGGGGGGGGGGAGTGGGGTGGAGAGGGGGGGGGGCATGACAACAGGCGAATTATGTTCTTGATGTGCAGATGACTTGCTTAAGAGAGAGAGAGAGACGGCCATTTTCTACTCGATACAAGAGTCTTGCAATACTGGGATCTTCTGTTTTTCTCGCTCCTTTGCGGATTCTGCCACTTGTATTGCAGGGATTCCATCCTCTTCCCAATCGCTTTTCATCTGGAAGAGACGAAGAGAAGTTGCGCAAGTAGAATGAACGATGCTCTCCATCGCTCTATTTTTAGTCTGTTTGTAAGCCTCGAGCATTCTGAGATCAGGAAGGAAGGAAGGGACTCGTTACTCGAGTCATTCCAATCCATTCTCTTCTGTCTCTCCATCCAATCCAATCTGCCCTTCCTTCGTATCTTATCGTATGCTTCTTCATTCGACTCATTCTCACTTCTCTCACTCTCACATCGGGCAGAAAGAAATTGAGATAAAAATTGAGATATGTCAAAGTAATTCACTATCCGCAGTGTTCTTCTCACTTATATTTAGAACACCGGATGACTCTTCGTAATAATTCATAACCTACATTCAATTGCGTGCAAATGTATCCGGGTTACTGTATTTCACGAGCTCCTATATTTTGCCTGTATTTATTTTTCTATTTATCATGATCGTATACTTATTCAGAGTGATGGATGCCTCTACTCTCTTCTCTCTAGGAGCTATCGTCCCTTTCCCGATCAGTCTCTCTCTCTCTCTCTCTCTCTCTCTCTCTCTCTCTCTCTCTCTCCTCACTCAAGTCTCCCCTATTCATAAACCCCCGCGTGTTTTCTGTTTGGTGAGTATTCCCTCAGGCTGTTCTCGGTTCTGGCGAATTGGCCGTCTTAGGCAATCTCTCCTCGATTTTCATATTACAACTTTATCATTGAAATGGGATCCAAGAGATCAGCTAATTGACTGCGGAAATCATCATTATTTTTTACCTATTTATCTGAATATTCTAATGTTCATCTCCTCATTTCCTTTCTCTCTTGGTATGATTCTATTGATCGTCAGATAATGGAATCTCCCCCTTCTTCGATAGATTCCTCGTGGAAATAGATACCGCCTGTTTGACTTCCATAAGCTCACCTCACTCACCCATTGAATTTCCCTTTTCCACCCGTTATAAACCACACAAGACGACTTCTTTGTGAGGTGAAACCCCTGCATTCGCATCATTCTACATTCTCTTCCGGGCTATCATCGCAGTATTCTCATCTATGCTTTATCAATATCCTCCAGACTCTTCTCCACTCGCCCGTTAGTCTGACCTGGTCATCCCCCTGAAAGTGCGCATCCCATTCAATGTTCTGACTTGCAACACTTGCACTATCGCTCGCACCATTTGTTGCACTCTCCTCTCTCATTCCCTAATGTCCACTGGAATTCGCGCCCGGTAGCAGGAAAGAATCCTTCAGATTTGCATGTCAAAAGACGGAGGATAGAGGGGGAGAAGAGGAATTCGCCTGGTTATGCGGCACATAACTTATACCTCCATTTAGATGGCTGTGATTTCACTCGTTCGATCACGTTCACTTCGGGAAGAGCTCAGCGTCTCAAGCTTAGAAAGAACAGAAGCTCATTCCTTATTAAATATTAGATCGTAAATAATTTAATTTAGCACGCATATTTATCATTGATTGAATGGGAGAGACGAAATATCGTCCCCTTGTGATTCCTTCTGTTATCTGGAACACGAATGTCTTCTCATCGTCCTCGTAATGATGCCTGTTAGCATGTGAATGAAGATCACGTACAAAAGGGAAGGACGATAGCTGGACCATTTCACGCCTCGGGGCACTTGAATGATGTGTGATATCGGAAAGAATGGGTGGGAATTCGACGACCCTTGACCCCTAGAATCTTTTAATTGTTTGCCCTTCCCATGATAGTACGTGCTATGAGAGGTATAATGACGCTAGATGACGAGAGGTAGATCACTTCTAAACCGCTCGAACGGACCACCGGTCGTTGTGTGAATGGGACTGGGTGTCAATAGGACAGGTAGTGTTTGATCAGAAGGTCATCCCCTCCTTCTCACTCAACCGTCTGGGCCAATACACACAACAACAATGGGGGAAGAGAGGGATTGGCACCGGGGATGGCCAATGAGCATCCCCATACTTAGACACCGCAAGCTCCGCCCACTCGGCACTGACACTTTCCCCCTCGAAAGTGAGATCAGGGGGACACAGGCTTCATTCGCAACCAAATCACTAGTTCAAAAATGAATTTCGAAGCTCTTTTCATCCTCTATCGAATGAGCTTCGTGACCCTGGAAAATCCATCTCTAAGTAGGTCAGCATACAAGTTTTATAGAGCGACTTAGCCTAGAAAACTATAAAACTCGTATGCTGACCTACTCAGAAAAGGATTTTCCAGGGTCACGGAGGCTCATTCGATAGAGAATGAAAAGAGCTTCTAAATTCAATTTTGAACTAGTGATTTGGTTGCGAACTCATAATGTGTCTCTTCGATTTCGAAACGCGCATGGCTCGTGACACTCCCCGCGTCCTCTCCTCCCTCTCCCTCCACTCCTCTCGCCTTTCTCTCACCCGGCGTTACTAGAGAGCACCCTAATTATGAGAAAGCCCCTCTTCCTTCCTCCGCAGAGTTCGGCGAAGCCCTGCCCGATCGTTTCGAGAATTGAAAAGACAATGGAGAATTAGGCTCCGCCCCTCTTTCTCTCGTCTCGCTTTTTGTTCCGTCAATTCACCCACATTTTGCGCCATATCTTGGCTCAAACATTAGATATCAACCTAATTCAAAATGCATGATCCTATTTAGCCCCATGGGAACACATTAACCACACAATTAGGCCTGTGTGATAATTTCGGCCACCCACCTTGTGGTCCCTACCCATACTGCTGTCTCTAATCGAGAGGGATACGAGACAGCATGAATAGTGAAGAACATATCCTCCACTATCTCTCATCGTCAGAGAACGAATTGAGACTATCGGGTTGGTATAGAGACAGACTACTGTATCTCCTATCGCCACAATCAACTAATTCTACAGTATCTCTCTTTTGATCTATCATTCAATATCTCTAATGATCTACCGTATCTACCTTGTGATCTACCGTATTCTCCGCGTACCAGTTGTCGATTCACTATGATTATGAGTGATCTACCTCCTCCATTCATATCGATGACCTTCGTATATCGCTTTCATTCGCGCCCACTCGCAAAACTCCATTCACCCAGAAGAGTATTCCTCTTTTTGCTTCCCTTTTATCCGCTAGGGCATTTGATTCCATTCAGACGATCAAGAGATACGAGATTCCTTTCGCTCTTTTTGCTCTGGTCGACAGAGGAGATCATACACGACCTTCCCCCGAGTTACCCAAGAGGATGTATGTTGAGTAAGTTAGACTAGGCAGATAAGGGAATGAACAGACATAGGAGAAATGCGGCGCCTCTTTGACCCCCCCCCCCTCCCCCCTCTGGACTGCGTCTTTCCCACTGATGGTAAGACAGGGGAGAGGGCGAGAAGATCACTCATATCTCCCTCTATCCTCCACTGCACTTACTCGTGGGAAAGAGAAGGTTCTCAGAATAGGCATACTCCGATGGGTTCTTTCATATCATCTTGGAGAATTCCGCGAAAATCTCAAATGGTTCCACAGCTTTCGCTGCAGTACCGTCATAAGGGGATTTGCACTCGGTACAGCTTCAGTGTTCCCCGAGATTATCTCACTGTGGTGCTCAGCTGAACTCCCCAGGATATCTTAATATCTTTTCAATTCATACCTTGAATGGGGGGATTTCGCCATCTATATTCTATCGAGCTGCCTAAGATGCTTCAGAGTATATCTCCACTTCTATTATGGACATCTTTGTATGGTAGTGCCGTACTGCTGTACGTGATCTAATAGTGATCTAGAGCCCATTCCTCTTCTCAATCTCAACCCTTCTCATTCTTCCATCCAGTCTCCCTCTTCCGTTCCAATCCGATGAATTCCAAAGGAAAGACGCGGCATTGAAACTGTCAACTGCTTGTGTGCACTTCTGCCCATCGTCTGCACCTTAGACGGTCAATGGTTTGAATCAAAGTCGGAACTAGATCGACTCTTCTCCCTTTATTCAATTTAGTAAATTGCACTTCATGCTAGAATGAAAAGTAGATAAATAGTTATCTTGCGCGTACATGCCATCCGTTTTCGAGCGAAAATGCATTATATGGTCCGGAAAAATAGCAAATCACGCTCCAATAAGATGTCAGCTCAGGGTTTCTCTCTATGCTGGATCAATTATATCGGTTGTCATTCTCCCCTCGTATTGTCCATTCTTGGTATGAGGAATGGGAAGAGAATAGCTCATCTCGAGTGGAGAGAATGGAGAGAGAGAGGTAAGAATGGAGAGATCCTTCTCTCTGCCTCTGCATCCCTAGGGCAGTCGATGTCATTCGAGAAGATCGCCGTCCTCTTCCCTATTCTTTCCTTCCCTATCTCTTTTGGTGTATCCCACCTCTTCTACTTTCCCCTTCGCGAATCCTCATTCTGGAACAGCTAGAACCACGGGTCTTTTTGCACAGATCAGGATAACGGCTTGCGCTATCCACCTGAATTCTCTCTTTCACAGTGATCTACCGTATCGCCCTGTCCATTTCCGCTCTACAATTTACCATGTGTTCAGAGAAATTCATCAAGCTAAAAAGTGTGTATTGGGAAGGAAGTAAGCCTTCTCGTAGGATTATGCGGGAGTCCTTCACCTCCCTTCATCCTTCATTCTCAATCTGCGAGTTCTTAGTGAGGGATTGCGAGGCAAATGGTTCGCCCCTGGGGGTGAAGAGGGAGTAAAGTGAGGGCGACGAATACAGTAGGATTATTGGGAGGGGATCAAGCCAACCAGCTCCTTTTTCATCCCCTTCTTCTCTTCACTTTTCGTATAACGATGTTATTCCTGATCAGTGTTATTTCCTGACCTCATCGTGAAGAAATGCAGAGAAGGCCCGAATCTCGAAGGGGTCCTTCTCTCTTCTCACTTGCTCGCACTCATCCTATACTCTCCTCTTGTCCTTCCGTTTCCTGTCTCTTTTGTTTGAATGTGTTGCCAGTAGAGAGCGGAGAGGAAGAGGGAAGACCGCTCTGTGCGACGAGGAATGAAATTTTCTCTTCCGGAAGAATGAGAGGGTGGGGAAAATCTTCCGGAAGACCAGTCTCGTAAAACTTTCTAATGTGAAAATCAAGTCAAAATTTCATGCAAATGCATCTAACCGTATCCTAATACCATATTTAAACTAGTTCTCCACAAAATGACTTAAAAAAACGCTCTAAAATCGCATTTTTTCTGGCCCTACTCTTCCGGAAGACTTTGCACTTTCCCCTCCCTCTTCCTCATTCCTCGCTCTCTCCCTCGAAAGAGCGGCAGAGTCTTCCTCTTCCTCTTCCTCTCCGCACTCTAGTTGCCAGTCGAGATGAGTCTCGAATGGATTGACTAATATTTCGATGTGCAATCTGGCAATGATCAATTATGGTACCTCGTCCACTCTTTCTATAATTATCTTCATTTCACAAGAAAAACCGTTTTTCATATAAGCCCGAGCAAACGCACAGTTCTTTAATTTTTGTATCTGTAAAGCGTTTTAAATTATGTGCTTCTCCTTTCATGGAAGGGGAGGAAGGGGGAAGGAGTAGGGAGGGTTGAGAATGCCGCGCCGCTCTCGAAACCGTCCGACACTTTCACTCTCATTGCTGCCTAATCTCTCTCGATCCTGATTTCAACCTCCCCTGGATATCTCGAAATTCCTTCCTATCGCGTGATAGTGAAACTATGCTCGCAACTTTATACTTTCACTCCAGTTTACCCATTTCATGTTCAAGTATTAGCGCGAATTTATACCTTGAGAAGAACGAGCAAGAAATAGTGAAATTGTCTCTTCTCCTCTCCATATCTATCCATCACTGACAGTCCAGTGTCCGAATTGAGACTCTATTTCTCTATTTCAAACCTCACTTTCGGTGCTCGCGATCTTTCTGCTGTTTTTTGCTAGATTCGCGAGGTAGGGCGGCAATTTGCAGCTCATCCCCACTGATGACTCGCGCTAGGACAGAGAAGGACGAGAGAGCACTGCGGAATAGAGAGAAACAGACGAAATCCAGCCCTCGCTTGTGGTTTCTGACCTCGGGTGGCGATTTGCTGTGCTGAGTTAGATGTATCGCATGATTTAAGAAGAGTCGTCATCTAATTCTCTCTCGATCACACGCTATGTCAATTATTCAGACTGGTGACATATTGTGTAGGATGGAAGAACTGAGAAGATGATTCGAAGGAAGGTCAAGAGTCTCGTGAGGTTTTGACTCATCGTATTTTCGAAACCATTAGGCGCCTAATCTCGCAGTTTTTGCAACGCTAATGGAGATGTTGATGGTGGTTCGAGAACCACTCCCACTTACTCTTTTGGAAGAACCGAGTCAAATGTTAATCGTACTGTATTCAGGCCCTCCTTGTTTGCAAAATCATTTTTCACGCATAATCTTTCTTCCCGATTCCCGATAGAATTGATGAAAGTAGACCGTTATTCGTTTGTTAATCTCGCTTTACTCCTTCGCCGTGAAGGCTTGATTTGTTTCCTTTCGCTAATCGTTCCACATTTCCTAGACCATACTATTATAGTAATCTCTCTGTCACCATTCGAAAATGTGGTTTGGTGAGGTGACCTTTAGACTAATCCAGCCTATTCTCAGCTATGCTACTGTATAGAAGAGTCAGATGATTGACTCGTGAGGGGTGCGATTTTGGGTTCGAGAAACGTCGTAAAACCATGATCGTGCCTTTCATTTTCACTCCATTCCCGATGCCGTTCTCATTCGAATGATGAGTTCATGAGTGCTCTCTCTCTCTATCTCGTTCCGAGGAGTAGTGATAGAGCGTGGCCAATCGAGAGATCCTCTAACACTCATCATCCATTGTAAATCTTCGCACGCACTTGATCAGAACTCCCATTATACCATGTCCATTTTCGTATTTTTGGCATCGTAAAGAGGCGTGAAATGCTGCAAGAACTCATATGGTCTTGTTGTCGAGAGAATGGCTTAATTGTTTCGAGTGCACGAACTATGTGTCTTTTTATTGTGCTTCTCCAAATTTCAAATTTCCTGAATACCGTATATGCTCATATTTTCAAGTATCAAGTAATCGCAGAGGAGAGTCGAATAATAGTAATAAAATATTGCTTTCCTAGATACTCACTACTTTCTCCAGTGTCCAACAAAATCAGAATAGCAGTTTCTGTTTTCGGGGTGCTAATAATCCGATTTGGCTTTCCCACTCTTTCTGCATAATCTTCTGTTGTGCTGTCGCCTCTTCCACTTCCGAATCACTTCTCTCTTCTGAATATCCACTGAAACAGCTGCTGACTTCTACCTTTCACTATCGAATCTCGTAGGATTCGACAGTTCTGATAACCTCTGTTGTCTCCTGTCCATTGCCTTGGCCTCTCTCTCTATTTGGTGCGTGTCTCCTTCTTCATCTCTTTTCCTGCGTATTCAATGTGATTCTTGATCGCTTCTCTCAGTACGAACTCGATTCGTTCCCTTCTCGTCTTGTTCAAACCCCTGTTATCATGCCACACAAATCGATTACAGTACTCCACCGTAATCTACAAAATGTCGATGGTGCAAGATTGGGTCGATCGTGTACTGGCCTGTTTCTATCGAGAGGACGACAAAGGCAGTGGAAAGGTACATAAAATATATTTTAAAAATAATTGTTTAATATTTGATGAAGGGTCCACCCGAACCACCCGATCTCCTCGATCCTTCGACTCTCTCTGATGAGGAGATGGAGGAGCAATTCATTGCACTCATGGTAACGACCACTCTCATTAATATGGAATGTGCAACTGATTTATTTTCAATTCGTAGAATATTTTCACTGGTTGTAGGTGATTTTATGCCAAAGTGAAAGGAATATTTTTCGGAATATTAAAGGACTAAGAGAATTTGCCAGACTGTGCTTTGTTTTCCCCTTTTTCAATGGAATACTGATGCAAATCATATTAGGGCTGAATTTCGGCGTGTTGCTTGATCTTTCATTCATTTTCTACCTTTTCTCCATCCCATTCGGTGGATCAACAAGGGACGAAGATGGATGAATGAAGAGTGA
The DNA here is from genome assembly GCA_036245805.1 of Pristionchus mayeri. Lineage (NCBI taxonomy): Eukaryota > Metazoa > Nematoda > Chromadorea > Rhabditida > Neodiplogasteridae > Pristionchus > Pristionchus mayeri. The sequence goes on from BTRK01000006.1 coordinate 31,860,706, forward strand.
CTCTCTCCATTCCATTGATCTCTCGTCGATGAGAGAAAGGAGAGAGTTCTCTCTTCTCTCCATTCCTGCATCGGTGCACTTCTTTGATTTTGAGCTCCTTGCAAGTTCATTCTAGTCATTATTTCTCTCTGGTGTGAACTGAATTGCAGAAATCAGGGAAGAATGACATTATCGTTCATATCAAATTCGAGAATTCAACAATAAGAATTTTGAAGATGATAATGATGAAAAATACATCAGTAGATTACTCAAATTTTTTATTCATCAAATCAAAAATTCAGACGCAGCTGGAACTATCAGAAGCGAAATCGCGGGAGTTGATGAGTCAATCAAGAGAGAAGAAGAGAGCGATGTTGAGGAGTCATGCAACTGTGAGTTGAGAGAGGAAGGGAGATTACCATGTTGATTGGCCAACCATCGTGGAAAGGATGATGAGCAGATGATTCACTCATATCAAATCTGATATAAGTCCGTTCCCCGATTTGTCAATTCTGCTTTCAATGTTTGAGCGATGAGAATGTAGCAGTGAAAACAGATGGAATTAGAGGTTTCTGGCAGGATTACCACCATTATCCTCTTTTTTCACTGTTTTTCGCCATAACCGGAACTAACCTGTCATCATAAACAATTAAGGGCCCGATCATGGACGTTTAGGATGTGAGATAAATGAAATTGGAATGTGCTAATTCGTGGGTGTATTTGGCAGTTTCAGTCGCTCTCGCCCTCTTCTGTCTCTACTCTCACGGCCATTCTATCGGCACTACTCACCAGGTTCAACTCAGCCATTCTCAGTTCACAATTACGCCGCAATTGTTCTAATAACATATCCACACATTAGACTCAATCTTCTTACCTAGGATCATAGCTATGCTCAAAACAGTACGAAATTCTCTAAAAGTATTGCACATGATTGGTGTTCGAGCTCTAATTGTTTGCCTTATTTCTGGAACATTCTCTCCATGTTCATGAGTAATAATTAGGAACATACAGAGTGATCTTTCATGGCTTCTTCTTGCAAAAACCATCTTTTGAATTTGACATTCGGTGGTTGTACACTGATAAAATGGTTACACTAAGTGATTTGAGAGTGGAGACTCGTACTCTTCCTCCTCTGCTGGAGGATTCTCCCCTCGTCACTCAACTGCAGGATGTCGTCACTGCACTACGAACCAGCGACCAAAGGCAAGCATCAACACCACGCCCATTGTTTTTGTTAATGGCCTACTCACAACCACAAGAGTACTGTATGAAAATTATATGAGCTACTTCAGGCTCTTACATTTTGTCGAGTGCCATATTTTGGTCATTCAACTGTTTTCACTCTCGTGGGTAGAAAGGAATTGGAAGGGAGGGTGATGGGACCGCCGGCAGTATCGTAAACTACACCATTGTCGTATACCGTTTGGGTGAATGTCTTCCAAATCATATTTGAATGTTCTCTATCACCTTCTCTTCCTAGTTAGAGAATGGATCAATTGAGAGATTCCTTCTCTCTTCTTCATTGTATTCGGAAGAGTGAGAAGGAGTGGCGTGTAGACCATCCATACCAATCACTCACTGTCCAATTCCACTGAAGTTATATTGTTGATAATTTATACATACGATCTTTAACTGTCGAAAGGAATGCGTGCCATATTCCCTTGTCCAACTCCTGTTTGTTCATTTCCCATGAGTTAGCTTGAAGTCGTCCTTTTGTGGTATACAATGAGATGGTTTATTTTTTTTTAAAAACGCTCAAACCTGTTGCACGAAAAATAGTTCCAAGAACGAATAGTGCCATAAGTATCACTCGGTTTCGAAAGGTGCTCTAACCATCTGAATGTTCAGTTTTCTGGAGGAATTCGTGAGTGCGAGTGGTCTCTCTCTGCTCACTTCCCTCCTCTCTCTTTCCACCGTACACACTCCATCCTCTGCCAGGTATCCTGCTATTTTTTGCTCATACAATCACTTTATTCTCATTATCTAATTGACCTTATTTCCATTTAGAATCGCCTTCTTCATTCTTTCTTCGATTCGAGCGTTGCTGAATTCGAATGCAAGTTTAATTTGTATCTATTTCAATTATCTAAATTATTATCTTCATTCGACTCATTTCTTCATCTCACAAATATCTCACAAATAAATGAAAGAAAAGAGTGGAAGAAGGAACGCCTCTTCTCACCTTTTTCCTTCTCTAAACCTCAACAATCACCAAATAATGGGCGACTCCCATGTACCCAAAGGGCAAACCATACGTGAGGGCCCGACACAAAAAGCTAATCATCGATCGTCAAGCACCCCATAATCAGACAGGATTACGGTAGCACCTCTTATTTCTTGGGGGCGTGATCAGACTAGACTCAAGGATGCGACCTTCCCGAGAATTGTTTGTTCGAGGCTTAGTGTCACTTTGTGCAGAAGTCTCTTGTTCTGATACTTCTAGGAAGTACTCTCTCCCTTCGGCATACTTTATGACCATTCTTCTTTGTGAGATAGAGCTTGTACTATGAAGGCAGTACTCTACGTTAATTCGAAAGTGACGAAACGACTCATTTATTGTACTGCGTGGAAGCACATTTGTTGTCTTTCCTCCAATATTTTTTGAAAATGCATATTTTTTTCTTAGGAATGGATCGAAATATAATCAGATAAAGAAATCAAATAGTAGAGATGTAAATTTTCTGGAAGCAAACGTCCTTATCCGGAGATGAGACGCTTTTTGAGGGCTTGTCTCTCCAATGTACACATTCTCACGCATCGCGAGAGTCGATTCAACTTTTTAGGATCGTACGAAAATAAGTATTGTTCGCCGACAGTTGCGGGTGTTTCTGCAAGTGAATGAGTGATACTAGTCGGATGGATCTGCGCTTCCCCTCTCACCTCCCCCCCCCCCCCATCCTCTACTCTCACACTCTTTCAATATTAGCGAGTAATGCCATCGAACGGAGTGGGACATTTCCGGTTAGGGCTAGGAGAAGGGGCGCTTTGCGTGAGCTTTTTGTGAGCATTCCATGACGTGGTTCGCGCAAATTCTCATTTCATTCTAGAAAAAAGTAAAACCCTTGAAACAGCAACATTTCAATGTAAGCTGCAACCAAGAAGTCCATTAGGAAAGGGGAATCATTGGGACGCGTTCTACGTCTTCCTTTATGTTTGGTTTCTTTGTGAATTACAATTAGGATCATCATTATTATTGATGGTATTGTCATGTTTGATCCTTGATTTAAACCGATCTGATGATTTAATCGTATCACTCAAATGACCTAATAGGACAAAGGGATGAGTCGTATGCAGACAGTCGTCATTCATTGATACCCCCCTATCTCCTTCTCTTTCGATCTCTCCTTTCCCCCACCACTTCATCTGGAAGAAGAGAGTGGAAGAAAGTGAGAGAGGAAGACGATTATTTTTGCTATCAGAGACTTCTCCCACTTATTTTGCATTTATCGCACAATGTTGAATGAACCTCGAATGTCGAGACTAATCTCCGGATCCATTGCAGTTATAATATTGCAATTATCGTATTATGGTTCAATGGTAAACTGTATCGTTTCGCTTTAAAATCCTCAAAATGTTTCTTCTCAAGTTCTACTCCCCTCTAATTGCCTCCTTCTCTGCAGCACGGTCGCAAGGAGGTTCTGTCGTCTCCCCTCTGTCTTCTCTCCATCGCGACCTCCATTCAGATCATCGACATTCGAGTCAAGGTCAAATTTACTCTTCATCGTGTCATCAATCTATTCATTCCAATCTCGAGTTTCCACTTTTATAAACCTTAGAATACAGCTAATATGTGAATCATCCAATATGTGTATCATTTGAATTTTTCTGTCGTGACTTCTTAGAACATATCTTTCGCACCACGTCACACTTCCTATTCTCGACTACCCTCTAAAACGCTTCATATTCCCCCTTTCGAATGTGATGGCAGTGTCCGGTTTCACCGTGCCCCCTCGAGCCTTGTGTGTGAAATTCTGACTCATTCACCAATTGCTCGCCCCTTTCACGGGCCACGAGGTAAATGCAGCTAGATTACCGTACTCTTCCCAATCTGACTCAATGACCTACCCTAACGACTCAGTTACTAGAGCAATTCTGCATGTTTCATTCGAATTGCACTATTTGCTGACTCACTTCTAGCCCCGTTTCTTTTATTCTGCTGCCTATGATGGAGATATCTTCATCACAAGTGAATGTCATCGGAAGATTGATGATTTGTGAGTGAGAAGCAGGGGAAGGAATCATTTACTGATCTTCTCTTCTGCAGAAAAAGAGCAGCTTCCGTGCGTGGTTCTAATCGCTTTAGATTAGGGAACGATGAGAGGAGAAGACTCCTTCCCGGACCGGAATGGAGAAGAAGAGAAGAGAGAGAGAAGGAGACAATCATTTTGATATTCAACCTCGTACTGACAAGTGGTTCATGCTATACTAATTAATGGGAAGAGTCGTGTTACCCGCGTTAATTGACCATCTCAATCCTTTTTTCACATTCGAATAGCTCTTCTCACTGATACATGAATGGAGATTCGAAGTATCTCTTGGATTCCGTTCATAATCTCGATCTTCTCCTTCATCTGCTCTTTGATATCTTCCTTTCTTCGATTGCGCTCTCTTTTTGTTTCTCTCCTTCAATTGCCTCGATGTGGAATACTCTGATTCTCCCCATCCACCTTTCTTTCTCATCGGTTCACTATCGTACGTGATGGAAATTTAGGAACGTATACCGTGCAATTTCCAAAAATATCACGTTTCGTGGATTATGGTGAATTTTAATTTTTACGACTTTTGCTTTTTTGCATTCATTTTTTCATATGCGTTTTCATAAAACGAATGGGTTTTTACACGGAAATATGGCTAGAAATGCAATAAAAGCTCGCGAAAAATATGCAATATTGACGAAATAGCCATAACCGGGTTTTAGCACTGTTTCGTCAATATTTCATGTTTTTTTCACGAGCATTTATTGCATTTCTAGCCATATTTCCGTGTAAAAACCCATCCGTTTTATGAAAACGCTTATGAAAAAAAGAATGCGAAAAAGCAAAACTCATAAAAATAAAATTTCACCATAATCCACGAAACATGATATTTTTGGAAATTGCACGGTACACGTTCCTAAATTTCCATCACGTACGATAGATGAGAGAGTGTGTGAACATGAGAGAGACAGACCTTTGCTCCTCTAGACTGAATCATTTCCCGGTTCCGGATGTGTACCTAAGTGTGCAATCCATACCTTCAATCCAATCTCAGCCTCGATTCTCTCAGATTTCACCACCTCTGTTGCTATACCTGCGGGAATCGAGTGTGTGTATGGGGGCATTTCACAATCTCGCTCTCTTTATGACTTCTCTTGGGTGTGGAATGCAGCACTTTCCTCTCCTCATATCACATGCTATTTCGTCTCTCAGACAAAGAATGGAAGCATGCGAGACTAGTTATTATTAATGGTAGTGGTTAATTCTGCACTCACCTCGGTCTCGCCTCTCTTTCCCACGGTCAAACTTGCGCATCCTCTCAATAAGAAGGGTGTTCTTTCCAAGTGAGAGAGAGAGATGTTCGTCTCTGGAGGGGAGAGAGCATGCACTCTATTCGGGACAAAGAAGAGCGCGTTTTGGTCCTTCCTGTTCGTGAGAGGAGAGGTGGAGGGAACTCCACCAGGAGAGCGAAACCAAAGAGCCGTGGTTTTGCACCGGCTCCTCTTCAACAGTCTCTCTCTCTCTCTCTTCCGCGTACGTGAACTCTAGATGGACTTGCTTCTTGAGACTCAGTTCATCATTTATCACCCTAGGTACAGAATATTTGATCACATTGCAATATTTTCCTGTATTGCTGTAGTATTAGGAACATCTGTGGTAATTTTCCTTTGATAGTTTCATTTGACAACTCTGCTCGCATTCCCATTTCCATCATTATCAGTTTTTTTTCGTCTGAATTGTGACTGCAGATTGTGAACATTATGGATTCTGGGATGGGAATTCCGTCAAAGCATCGCTGTCTTCTCAACGATGACGCCCTACATCCATCTCCGCATGAACAGAGAATCTTCTCCCTTGTTCCATCTCATCTTCGACTCACTCAATCTTTACCGTCAAGAGACAATTCGAGTCTTCGTTTGTATAGCGAGCTCATTACTCCTTTACTACCGCATTTGTTGTTAATGTTCGTTCGAGTGGAGTGAGTAAGTAGTAAGAGTAATTCGGGTTAATGACTGAGATCTTCATCGGGATGGAATGCGAGTGTGCACGACGGGAGGTCGACCCCCTTCTAATTCCAATCAAAACATTCTCACTTTCTCTTGAAATAGAGACGCTTCCCTCTGTTCAATAGCGCTCTTCTCTGCATTCATCGATACGAGGCAGCTGAAAGCTGGGTTTAGGATTCGCCTTGTCATAGGTTTTCCCTCTTCTCGGCGGAAAACCATCCAGCTTGGTCCTATTATCTCACGATTCACCCTTCTTCTATTTCCTCCCATGTCGCTATGCCTATTGTGCATTCCATGCAGTCGATCGTTGATTTCACAAGGGTCTCGGGCTAGTTTCCATTGTTGAGTACCCCTTGTAGAGACTGATTTCGCAACAGAAGGGATCTTGTTTGCTCACGGGGATTCTCCCAGTTCGCATGGTCTTTCGCTGATCAGAGAATGCGATAGAGCATGAGATATGGAGAGAGCGAGATCGTAACATCCCCTCCATACTCATTCCATTTCACAATCCAGACAATTTACGTTCCACTGTTCCCTTTTTAAATATGATGAGACATTGAGTGATACAGTAATCAACACAGAGATTATTGTATCAGAGAAGAGCGGGGGAGTGACATGATCATCATCATGCTCTTTCATAAGTTTTGCACAACATCATGTCAGGTGCCCCTCGTTGGTTTGTTTGCCAATATAAGGAAGTACCGCAGGCAAAATAGTCCGAATCTACCCCATTCTATCGTAGGTCAGTCAGAACGAGAGATCGTTAGAAATGGAGAGAGAAAGAGAGATGGCTCGCTGCCACACGGTAAAAATCGATAAAAGAATGGAATGATAACCTGAGAGATGACCTGCAAAAAAAAAGCGATAAAAGAATGGAATGATAACCTGAGAGATGACCTGCAGAGGAGCACTATAAAATTGCCTACTGAGTTCTTATCCCCATCTACCCGCTTCTCTTCTCCTTTGTTATTATATTCTTCAACAAGTTTTATACATTTCACTATATTCCTTACTACCCAAGCTAGGAAAAGAGATAGTATTCCCAGTCCATTCGTTCAATTGCCATTACACTCATTTTCCTTCCCCGTGGTACTTCATTTCCTTGTCCTCTAATTGATCATTCTGGTTTTCTCGATTGTGGTAGGTCAAAGTAGGAGTAGAGAGAGTGGACAATCAGAGAGACAACTAAAACTAACCCACTTACCCCCTGCTAACTTATTTCCTTCCTCTCTCTCTGCAATCCCTTGTGTCCTGGGTGGTTCCGTAACCCTTTCCATTCCAATTTCCATCAAGCCCTCGCTTTTCACCTTCTTTTCTCTTGTTGTTTGTTCAGGTAATTCCTTGGCTCTGCGTTTCTCGTCCTTTCTCCCACGCCTCTCACTTTCATCAGCTATTCCACTCTCTTCATTCCACCCACTCCTTCCTTTCACAACAAAGAGAGAGATCATGGGAAATGAAGAGTCTCATATTTACTCCATTCATCATTTTTTTCGTTTCGATATTCTGTTTCGCAGTCAAATTGTGTGCATAGAGAAGGGATTTGGCTTGGCTACCAAAAGCACCTCACCGCATACATTTTTCGAACTCCTCATCCTTTTGTTGATTTTCTGCGCGAATCTCTGTTCCGGGACTCTCCGATCGCCCATGCACAGCAATATTTGAACAAGTACCAGTACACCCGAGTGAGGGGAGATTGACCAACACCTCGCCCTCCTTTCGGTTGCCTTTGATCCACCATCAGACGAAAGACTGGACATTTGTCCGCATAAATTAAGCATCGCTCCCTCTCACTTCCTCTTGTTCTCTAGTTTCATCTTCATACTAGAGAGAGTGGACCGAGAAGAGGAAGAGGTCGATGTAGCATTTGGGACGGAAGCTCCAGTCAATTTCAGTGATTGACTAGCGAGTCCAATCCCATTTCTATGGTAATTTCGAGGGCGAATTCAGTGCTCTCACTCATTCCTTCCTCCTTGTCTCAATTCATCCAGAGTGCATCCTTATCTTCTCCAATAAGAACTCTTTTGTGAATCCAGCGTCGACGTTTCCTAATCTCTCCTCTAATGGGCACAATTCAACAGTGGGACGACTTTTAAGAGGCATTTTGCAGATCGCGGCGATCGAGATTCTGTCTGGCCTCTGCTTCGCCGACGACGAAGGAGCAGGACAGAAGTGCGTCCTCGAGGCGCTCACCGAGGTACCGTAGTCCACTACTATCAACGACTGACTTCTCATTTTGTGACGCTGAAGTTATCGTTTTCCTGTTTCAGGCAACGAGGCCTCTCGGGGAGCGCACCCGCTTCCAGAGACTAGTCGACGACCTGCATCGGTATGATCTTTGATCTTTCGAATCTCTTGTAATGATAGATTGATCTTTGATTGTAGTTCATTCCATTCGGAGCGAGAGACAGATAGACTGCGTACTTCGATTATGTCTCTACTCAATGCTCTACTGCGAACAGGCCCAGCCGAAGTGAGCAGATAGCCCAATTTTCATCTTAACATTTCAATCCTTTACCCTAACAGTGCGCAATAAAAAAAAGGCTAATTTAAAGAGTTTTAAAGAGTCCTCGAGCCCCAATCCGTCTAAATCAAGGATTTCGCAATTTCAATGAATAGTAAAACACTTCGACCGACTCCTTGATTATCAATTTTTCATTCTTTATTCATAGTAATCGTGGGCCATAGACTTTTTTTATTTATGTCATCGTTCCTCGTGATCCTTCTGGGGATTCTCATTGGCTCCCATTTGAGCGAACGATACGGCCAGAGCGCATCACACTCTATTGAGATGGGTTCTCGGGGCCAGTGATTAGCCATCATTTGCCGGACTTCGTAGAGAATTGGTGGTTCCAACCCGAGATACTCCAGAACTAGTCATCTCATTCTATCGTATTCTCTATCTCTCACTTCCTCTCTTCTTTTCCAGGAATCCCCTGAATTCCGGCTCCATCTTCGCTACGAGCTCCTCGCTCTTGGAATAAACGAAGTTAGTAGGCTTACTGTAGAATGATGAATCAGTTGTCGATCCCTCAGCTACCGTATCCTCTCAGGTCCTGGAGAAGAGTCGTGAAGAGGCGAGCCCGCGGCTCGCCGACCACATCGAATTGTTCGAGATGATGAGAAAGGAGGACGAGTTATCATTGAGGTACGGCTGCATCTGATTATATTGCATCCTTCTGTCGAATAATTTGGCATCTCTTATTCTCACATTTGCAGTCAGAAGAGAGACGACTCAGGAGCCTCCTCTCCAGTCGATTTCGAATCACCAGGTATTTGATTGATGAGATGTAACAAGGATAGTTTAATCAATCGACTCTCTTGAGGGGGAATGGCAGAAGCTCTGGCTGCTCGTCTCAGCAATTCCACGGCACTCCATCACTTCATCAGTCTACTCCAGCACCTTTTCATGGTACAGTAACCCATACACTATCGAGATATTTAAATCAGTTCTCGATCAAATAACCAAATCCATCCGCACTCCTTAGGTTCCGTGTGACGAGGCGCACATTCCTCTGTGGCGTCTCTTCGACCTCGTACTGCAGCACATTTGTCTGCAGTCGACACTCACTGGTGAGCAATTCGAAATCAGCTTCACATACTTCCATATTCGATATTCAATATTTCGTGTATCTATACTCAATTTAGGGATCTTCTATTTCTTGCAGGAATCTCCGATGTCCAGAAGGGACTGCCAACCATCGATATGGCTGATGTGATGTGCAGGTTAGTCAAGAGAGAGAAGCTCGAAGCACCAACACAAACTTCGAACACATTTTCTACTCAATTCAACAGCAGTTTAAAAGCTTATTGTGTATAAAATTAGTATAGAGGAAGGGGAATAATATTAATCGTATGCTTCAGACTGCGATCGCATGGTGAATACGAGCGAGTGGAGAAGGAATTGGAACTGACGAGGCATCAACTGAAGGAGGAGAAGAGGAGAATTGCAGAGTTGGAAGGGGCCGGAACCATTGCGAGGTCATTACACCCTTCTTCCCTGTAATCCGTCGATCGGGATTGTAATGAGAACAGGAAGAATCATTTTAGGCATCACGATTTCAATTGAAATAGTTAATCTATTCCATTTGAGTCTTCCTTCCGTTTCCCCTCCTGCTTCTCCTTCCTCGATGTCTTCTAGCGGATTCTCATCGGGATCGAGTAATGCAGACACTGCCAGCATCTCATCCTCTCTCCCTCCCGTAAGCAATTATGATCAAATTAAACATTTCAATAAATTAGAAATGAACATTCAAATGGTTTCCCAGGTATGTCCTCCATCCTTGGCCCCGCCCCCTCCTCCCCCTCCTCCTCTCGGTGCACTCGGACATCAACCAATCAAGAAAAAGAACGACAAGAATGTCAGTCTAGTATCCCATATCTTCTTTCTTCGCTATAACATCTTCAGATACTGAATATGACCTTTCCCATCTCTCGTGATTGATCTTTGATCTCTCCAGGTTCCCAAACCTCGATCGGCGCTCAAAACGTTGAATTGGCGCAAGATCCCAGCAGATCGAGTGAAGGGAACAGCATGGGAGAGTATGGAGGACGAGAAGATGTACAAGCAGGTACTCTTCCCCTCACTTGAATCACTAGCACAGCATTGCACGAAGGAAGTCTTCAATCATTGTCTAGACTGTCTCACTCTTCAGTTGGATCTCTCTTCCCTCGAAACTCAATTCGCTGCTCCCTCTGGTCAGAAGGACGACGACTCTCTCTCAGTGGCGGGAACCATTTCGAGGAGGAGCAGAGAGAAGGTATACTGTACCTAAACCATCTCACTAGTCTGGATTAGAGAGTAGAGAGCGGAGAGGAAGAGGGAAGACCGCTCTGTGCGACGAGGAATGAGATTTTCTCTTCCAGAAGAATGAGAGGGTGGGGAAAGTCTTCCGGAAGACCAGTCTCCTAAAACTTGGTATGGTGAAAATCGAGTCCATATTTCATGCAAATGCGTCTAGCCGTATCTTAATACCATATTTAAACTATTTTTTCACAAAATTACTCAACAATCCGCTCTAAAATGCTCTAAAACAGCATTTTTCCTGGCCCTACTCTTCCGGAAGACTTTGAACTTTCCCCTCCCTCTTCCTCATTCCTCGCTCTCTCCCTCAAAAGAGCGGCAGAGTCTTCCTCTTCCTCTTCCTCTTCCTCTCCGCACTCTATTAGAGAGCGGAGAGGAAGCGGGAAGACCGCTCTGTGCGACGAGGAATGAGATTTTCTCTTCCAGAAGAATGAGAGGGTGGGGAAAGTCTTCCGGAAGACCAGTCTCGTAAAACTTGCTATGGTGAAAATCAACTCAAAATTTCATGCAAAGGCATTTCGCCATTTCCTAATACCATATTTAAACTAGTTCTTCACAAAATGACTTAAAATCCGCTTTAAAAACGCTTTAAAACAGCATTTTCTTGGCCCTACTTTTCCGGAAGACTTTGCACTTTCCCCTCCCTCTTCCTCATTCCTCGCTCTCTCCCTCAAAAGAGCGGCAGAGTCTTCCTCTTCCTCTTCCTCTCCGCACTCTATTAGAGAGCGGAGAGGAAGCGGGAAGACCGCTCTGTGCGACGAGGAATGAGATTTTCTCTTCCAGAAGAATGAGAGGGTGGGGAAAGTCTTCCGGAAGACCAGTCTCGTAAAACTTGCTATGGTGAAAATCAACTCAAAATTTCATGCAAAGGCATTTCGCCATTTCCTAATACCATATTTAAACTAGTTCTTCACAAAATGACTTAAAATCCGCTTTAAAAAACGCTTTAAAACAGCATTTTCTTGGCCCTACTCTTCCGGAAGACTTTGCACTTTCCCCTCCCTCTTCCTCATTCCTCGCTCTCTCCCTCGAAAGAGCCGCAGAGTCTTCCTCTTCCTCTTCCTCTCCGCACTCTACTCTGGATTGACAACTGATTATTCACCTCCTAATCGTTGAGATGGCTGTGGTTGACTCTCGAAAGGCGCAGAATTGCACGATAATGCTCAATCGACTGCGAATGTCCAACAGAGACATACGGTGAGGGTGCACTCTTCCACTTCACGAGACCATTGAGCAGATTTTTTTGAGTTCGGAAAACGATACAACGATCACTTTTTTCATACACACTCACACAACTCAGCCTGACGAAGAGTTTGCAAAATGGACAGAGCTGACCCGGATTTCAAACTGTGCCTTGCACAAGGGAAAATGTCAATTGTGATAAATGTTTAAGATATTTTAGCGCCATGTTACTTACTTCTAGCATTTTACTATAAATAGTCTTAATCTCATCCTGATCCTAATTCAGTCGCTCGCTCCTCGCAATGGACGATCGAATTCCGAAGGACATGATCGAACAGGTTCACTAATTTACAGTTTATAGTAGATTGATCTCTGATCTCTCAGATGCTCAAATTCGTGCCCTCCGATCGTGAGAAACGTCAGCTGAAGGAAGTGGTCGATCGATTGGGAAATGCATCGAGTTGTCTGACGACAGCAGACGCATTCCTATACGAGATATCAGAGTGCGCCATTCTACTTTTGAAGACATTCAGATCTCATCAGAAACTACTCAAATACCATTTTATGCGTATAAAAATACAAAATTACACTAATATACAATATCATTCTCACATGTCAGCAATAAGTTATCACTAGTGGTGCACATTGAAGAAAAAATGGCAGGATTCCTCGTTACGAGCAGCGTCTCAAGTGTCTTCACATCATCAGATCATTCAAGGAGAGACTCGATCTCCTCGATCCATCCATTCAAGGTAAGTATTCTGTCTATTCTGAAAACAATTAAGATTTAATATTCTTGACCAATTGGTTCAGTTAACCATAGCGGAAGAGTGACCTCGTGAATTGGTGATATGTGTGTCTCTTGAGTGGTCTCCCGTTGCTGTGTCTCCGTCTCTTCCTCTCGTCGTCTTCGTCAGTTCCTCTCCCTCGTCCTCGCAGTGGGAAACTATCTCAACTATGGGAAGAGGAGTGGAGATGCATCGGGTGAGCAGTCGCTTACTAATTTCACGCCATATCCTCTCCATGAAGAAAGATTGAGATCAAATTTAATGAAACCAGTAATACATCCGTTTCATCCGTTTGTTTTCTGTACACAGTATTCATTGCAGCCTTCGAGATCTCTTCTCTTCTCTCGCTCTCTGATCTCAAATCGACTTTGCGAGCTGATCGATCACTGCTGCATCATCTGTGTCAGGTAGAGGAGAGGGGATGACCAACGAATGAAATTCATCCTACGGAGTCATTTACTCGTCAGAACGACAAAAATCTATCGACTGAAGAGTGCGATAATTATGTTCATGACGCCTCGATAGTTGAGATATAGGATGAGACAAAGGAGAGATCACTCAGATTCTGGACTCTTCATATCCGGAAGTGGCAAAGCTGAGACTGGAGCTGGGTCCACTTCAGGAGGCAGCCAGATTCAAGTTTGTTTTACCAACTGTATATTTCACATTCTTTAAATTCCTTTATAAGTGTTCGGAAAAAATTTTCCCTATGATTTTGCATGAAGAATAATAACAATATACTAGTATCCTTCACATTCGATAATTGTCGTTTCCTGTGCAGTAAAGCCGAGGTTCTGGCGGAACTCCGATCACTCGAACGAGCAGTTGCCACAGTGAAAGCGGCGATGGAGGAGGTACCGTACCCGAATGTCTACCGTTACCTTCTGTACCCTCAGATGTCATCTGCTGTCTCGACTGATGCACCTCCAGTGGATGGAGATCAATTCACTTCAGTCGCTCAATCATTCGTCGAATCAGCCCATGAGGAATACTCCAAGCTAGAGAGGGATTTCTTCAAAATGCAGGCTGAGGTACCCTGCGCATCACTCATATTTAGTCATGCCTATGTACAGGGGAAAATGAAGTACTTGTATGTAGATAGGGTGATGGAGTTATTGATGCTTCTGTGTTATCTTCGACAGTAATCTCTTCAGTTCTCCGAGTGCACTCGTCTCTTCTGTGCTGATTCCTACGAGTCTCCGGGTGAATTCTTCGCCACTCTCGCAAGATTAGTGGGTCAGATGTCGGAATGCCAGCAGCAGGTACTGTAGCATTACCGATTGGAGTATTGATTGGTTGAAGAGTGAAATGTGATGAATGTGTATTGAGATGTGGATGGAGCAGGAGCAGGAAGTGCAAGTGAAGAGACAGACGATCGCCCGCTCTTTCTTCGCACGCAAAAGTGAGATTCACTCACTCAATTCGATACTCTGCTGGCCATACCCAACCATCTCTTCTCTTCTCTTATCGATAGACACTCAATTCTTCCCATTTGCAGATCGTAAGCGAGACAAGGAACGAGACTTCGATCAGTTGATTTCCGCTCTCCAAAGTGGCGAAATCTTCTCAGACGAGCTTTCCCGACTCCGCACTTCATTTCGAGTGCCCGGACGGACTCCCACTTCGTCAACTGTAGGAGGACGATAGCCTGTGCATAACATCCTGGTCTTCCTTTGACCCCCCTCACTGTAATCTCTGCCCACCAATACGAGTATGTCCCTGTCTGCTTTACAGTCTCCATCGTCCTTCCCTTCCTGTGCTCTCCTAGTATTTCATCTGACCCGCAGATCCACCATATACGCATCTGGTGACAGTACCTAGTACAACACTATTCATATATCAAGTATAAATTAAAGAAGAATACAATTAGAAACGAACTCGAGCCGGCAACCATAGACAGTAGAACCCCACTCAAACACGTAGATTTAGAAATCAAATTGACCATTACCTCACTGAACGCTCACCTACTTTGATTGTACATTTTGTGATAATGTAATAAATATTCTACACCTTTATGGTCGCATTAAAGCAGGATAAACCCCTTAGATTATATCAGGATACAGTAGCCATGTACAGATATGATCCTTGGACCATAATAACAATCTAAAATTTGAAGTCTCTAGCTCAACTTTGAGCCAATATTGCATTTTTAGTATTTTTTTTTCAATTTTACGCTTAAGATTTAGTTTTGAAGCAAGAGTTTATCGCTTTGCACTTCGAAACTATCAGTACATTTATCTCGTTAGACGAAGAGAGAAGACAAGGCGAGGGGAAGACTTGGTTCCGTGCCAGCAGAGATTGGTCTTTGATCTACTCGTTCTTCTCAGTAGAAGTCGTTGCCTCGGAAGGGATACGCACAGTAGCACGTGTTGTGGAGACAACGGGAGATCGCGTATTTCTGAGGAGAAGGAATGATCGATCCAAGGGAAGTACAGTATCCTTCCGTACCCTGCAGAGGATGGGACACACGAGATTCTCGAGGAAGAAACATTCGACGGAAGTTGAGGCTGCAATCACAATATGCCTGCTCAATCGATGAAAAACAAAAGCAAAATCTTGAGCAACATCGCTCTCAATTCAGATTTTATTCAAACTCGTTGTTAGTAAATTAATTGCCACTCAATCAAATGTTAGTAAATTAATTGCCACTCAATCAATAATTATTCGGACTTACTGCTTAGTACGAAGAGCAAAGCGAGAAGGAGAAGGCGACCGATCATCGTCTATCGGAGGGAGGAGAATGAATTGATCACCCTATTCAGAATGGATTTTTTCAGGCAATCCTTGGCTAATGCAATCTTCTCAGTCAATCGATGGACAATTGCAAGAGAGTTCTTTATTACAGTAATAGTGCTCGTCGACAGTAGTTCTGTTCGATGGCGCAGTTCGAGGGGCAAAGAGATGATTGATGCGAATCTGATAATGGACGGGGCTTGTCACTCCTTCCGACTACTCGACGAATCAACGACGATCTGGAGTGGATAGGTGAGTATGGCTCTCTTGCCTTCCCCTACCCTCACTCGGTGCTCGCCCACTGCCTTCCCGTAGTGCTCTGCCCAGACTGAAGTAGCAGTGCATCCCTCAGGGGCAGGAATGAAGTAGACTCCCATGTGATGACGATCGTCTGCTACTCCCTTTCCACTCCTCAAAACTACCCTAAGAATCTGTAATTCAACAACTGGGAATATCTGTATAAATATTAGATTGATCAGCTGAACATTATTCGCATATCGTGGAAGTGCTTTCGGTACAATAACACAAAAGTCAATCGGCCAAGTACTGAACACATAAGGACACGATACCGATAAGTGATGGATATCTCGATTTTGGAACGAGGTTCGATGATGTCAATCGGCTTGAGAATCTTGAAGAGATCATTCGAGGTGCACTTGATCTGAGATACGGTAGGAATACGGTATGATGCGTGAATCGGAGTAACTTTGTAAGCCAGCTTCTGATCCGTGCGGTTCTTCAGTGTCATCGTGATCGTTTCCTGTGAAGGGATACGGTAACAGTAAGTATTGGCAGACTACGGCAATACCGTACATCTTGAATGGTACCATTGAATCGAACGAAGTCTTTCGGCTCAATCTCGATGCCCTGAAATCGATTGATGGTTACAATGGATAGATATATTATGAAATCGTAAGTGAGCATTATGAAAGATGCGAAAAGTGAGTGAAAAAGAAGACGAAAGGGGGGACCTTGGCCAGTTTATCCATTCTTCGATGGCCAACCGATCGGGAAGAGAAAGAGAGAAGGAAATGGATGAAGGAGAGAGAACCTCGAACATTCTCATCCTGAGCAAAGGAAGTGATTTCGATAGGGAAATTATCGACAGAAAGGTGATTTTTGGTCTCTCCCTCTTGCTACATTACATATACTGTACTCTAACATGGAAGCTGAGGAAATAATTATTGACTATTATGATTGTCAGGTGTCAACTGGATTGGCTTATTCTCTCTTGTTTGATTTTTTGCGTTCATATCCTGTGATGATCTCACTTAGAAGGGAAGGATGAATCGTCACTGGGAAGAATGGGAATATCTCGGACCTGGCCCTTCTTCTCTCTCAAATTGCTCCTTTCCTCTTCTCCGTGAGATCTCTTCCGGAATGCATCCATTCCTATTTCATTCTTCTGTCTCTTAGAGACAAAGAGAATGAGGAGAGAAAAAAAAGAGTGCAGTCGAGTTGTCAGAATCAGAGGAATGGGGAGAATGGATGGAGAAGGATGGAATAGGTAATCAGGACTTTGTTTCTTGTCGCGCACTCGAGAGAATAAGAAATCATCATTATTCTCAAGGTTTTCGACTAGAAAGTTCAAGTGGTGACGAATGGGAATCTGATGTCCTGACTAGAGTGCGGAGAGGAAGAGGAAGAGGAAGACTCTGCCGCTCTTTCGAGGGAGAGAGCGAGGAATGAGGAAGAGCGAGGGAAAAGTGCAGTCTTCCGGAAGAGCAAGGCCAGGAAAAATGCTGTTTTAGAGCGTTTTTCGAACGGATTTTAAGTCATTTTATGAAGAACTAGTTTAACTATGGTATTAGGATACAGCAAGATGCATTTGCATGAAATTTTGACTTGATTTTCACCATAGCAAGTTTTACAAGACTGGTCTTCCGGAAGACTTTCCCCACCCTCTCATTCTTCCGGAAGAGAAAATATCATTCCTCGTCGCACAGAGCGGTCTTCCCTCTTCCTTTCCGCTCTCTAGTCCTGACTCTTCCTTTGCTATGCTGAATTCCGTATCCTGTCCGAGACCTTTATTTTCGAAATTTACTTCAAATTCATTCGTCATTCTCCTCCTAATTTCACCCCTCCCAACAAAATATCAATACTATTAAATTGTTTTGCGTAAAAAAGGCACAAAGTCGAATGCTCGCCGTCGGATGAGAACCTACCGGATGATAGAAAACAGTACCCTTCTGCAGGATTTTCGGAGAAGATTTCTTGACTGTCTGGAAACATATTGTGATCATTCTACAGAAGGGTGTCGTTCTGGTTATCATCAGGTCTGATCTAGTGCCAAAAAAGACAACTGTTTGCTACTAATGTACAAAATTGTGTGTAATTGAATGTCTGCAGGGCACCCTCCTCCCTTCATATCATCTCTTTCTCTTCATTCAGTCCATTCGTCCATCAGATGATTCGTGAGAATGAGTGAAATGGAGGGAATCAGACTGTCTCTTCTCATTCTCCTTCTCCTCTTTCGTTACTAGTATTCGGCTGTTTCCTCCACCTCCTCCTTCTCCTTCTTCTCCATTTTCAGCTCCTCCTCTTCCAACCTGGGAATTGTCCAATTCTTCTTCTTCCTCGCACTCTTTCTGATTCCTCTCTCCATTCTCTCCATTTCCAATGTTCTCTTCCTTATCTCTCACATGAGCATTCTCCTCATCCCATCATTCGTCTTCCTTCTCTAGAACTCTCTGATTATGCAGAGAGTGGGCAACAGAGAGAGGGAAGGGGGGGGGGGCTAGATGTCCCCAGGGAAGGAGGTCATTTCGTCATTCTTCTTCTCCCTCACAGCACGTTTTCCTTCCACACGAGACTGCGAACAAGATGTTCTTCCGAGTACATCACTCATCAGGAACGAGCATTGAAAATATACAAAAACATTAGACCACGTCGAGATGTTTTTAGAATCATTTCGTTGTTTTTTTTCATTTAATCTCACAGTTCTGTTCACCATTCCAAAAAACTTCTTCAGTTTTTTTCGAATGGTGAACAGAATTTCAAATAGTGGATCTCTCCTGTTCTCACATTCCTCCACTCTTCGCTGTTTTGGCATTCCTCCTGATATGCCTCCTCCTTGGCTCAAATCCTCTCGAGACGACCCATAATAGCCCTCTCCTCTCCTCATATCATGGATCTTCTTCCCAAGTACTAGTCTCTCTCTCTCCATTCCCCTCTCTCCCTTCACAGAGAGAGAGAGAGAGAGAGAGACTGGATTGGATGGAGAGGACGAGATCATTGTCTCCCCTCCTTCTCTTTCTCCATTCTCTTCCTATCCTTTTGACGGATGTCATCCACAAGATTCGAATAGGGCGCCGTGAGATTAGTCTGTCATAGAGAGAAGATCCGTCTGTGGATTCCCTTCCTTCTTCGTACTTCGTCATTGTCTTTGATTGCAATTATGGTTATTGTTGATCAATTTAAGCATTCCCCATATTTCATACTCTGAAAGTTTTCATTTCAGAAGTCATAATCGGATCTTGATAAAAGAGAGGAGAGATGGGTCTCGAAATGTTGTCGTTGCACAAGACGGTAGGCGATCCGGACTGAGACGGTAGTTGATGGATTCTTCAGGTGATGGAGCGATACGGACAGACTCATTCACTGCAGCAGACAGACAAGAGACTGCTGATGGGAGCAGGAATACTCGTCCTCTATATGTTCATTGGCCAGTTCCTCCCTCTCTTCTCAATGGATTCGCATGAAATGGTGGTGTGGTGGGAAGGAGGGAGAGAGTAGAAGCAGCATACCTTTTTTCTGCCAACTCCACTCTACTCTCTAAGTGAACCACGCATCTATTATGGGTAGCCATTATCTTTTCTCTTCTCTTTCTTCTCTGCTTACTCCGAGACGGAAAGACCACACCTGAATGCGTTAAAGACCCGAACCTAAGTTATGGTTTCGCAGGACAGCGAAAACATTAATTATGTTGGGAGGAATTTAAAATGTTGATTGATAAGCACAAATATCAATCTTCTCGTGGCATATCTCTCGTTGAATTGGACATTCAATTTGTGCTACGGGTTTTGCCTATATCGTAAGGGAAGAATATGAAAGAATGGGTAAGATTTGATGATTTCTTCAGGCGCCATCGTTTTCGTTCATCTCGAGAGTCCTCTTGAAGAGATTGAACGAGGTGTTTACGTCAGTTATATCCAGCAGTGGAGAGGAATACTCAGGGAGAGAGGATTTGAAGGTACGCACTAATACTTTTACACATTTTGATTTTACATTGAAAAAGTGGTCGGTTTTATAAGCGACGGAGATCTGGAAATAGTCAAATTCGCTCCGCAACCTTTTCGAATTCTGGACGATAGAATGAGTCAGAGCGTGTTCCACTTCATTCATTGCTCCTCTTTCCTCTCCTCTTTATCCTCTTCCTCCCCTTGTTTCCATAGTGCTTGTACAACTCCAGTGAGTCTTCTTCTCTTCATTCTCATATGGTTCGTCGTCTCTCTCGTCGACGGAGACGTCTTCTTCTTTTACTCGAGAGTCGTGATCGATTTATCACGATGTCATCCGTTCTTCTCTTGATCTACTTAATTATCGGATCGATAGTCTTCCAATGGCTCGAGTATGACAACGAAGTGGAGGAAAGGAAGATTCTCCTCAAACGAATACAGGCCTTCGCAAGCACTCATAGAGTGCCCTGTTAGTCTATCTTATTATTGAGGAGTACCAAATTTCAATGGGATTTATCATATAACTTCACTCGTTCCGATATGATATTCGGAGACTGAGATGTGTTCATTCCTACCATTGCCTTTACCACGCCAATCCACTCTAACTTTTTATTCCCATACAAAGGGCAGATCATGGAAACACGGGGATTCGAAAGAGCTGAATAATCCTTCCCTTTTATTTGCATCTCTAGATTGTCATTTAAACGTTCGATATACGCATTCGACGTTGTCTCTCTTCTATCTGGGAGGGAAGGAGAGAGTATGGAAGTGGACAGATCCAGAAGGGATCTTCCAATCTTGTTTGTCGCCTTGGTTGGCTAATCTCATTTCTGTAGGGAGAGACGAAAAGTGAGAACTACTGATGACATTACAAAGACGGAGAATGACGAATGTCATTTGATTGTTCAGAGTTCTGTTCAAATTTATGTTTGGACTAAAATGGGATTTGAAGAAAGAAGAGAAGACCGAAACGAATTGTTAATTGCAGTGGAAGACATCGAGAGACTGCTGAAGGACATTCGAGATGCAGCGAAGAATGAGATTTGGATTGTTGGCAATCAGGTACAAGATTCGTCACTCGCACCGACTGGTGAAGAGGAAAGTGAATGGAATTCAATAATTTCGAACTCGTGTGTGTTCCATTCAGAGACTAGAGTTATTTTGTTAAAATTCGTTATTGGAGAATCTCTTCCTCCCTCTCATTTTCCAACAGCGCTAGGAAACATTGTAGATGATCACTGTTTGAACAATTATAAAAAATGGATATATAAAAATCATTTTTTTAAGAATTTCGAAAATACACTCAAAAAAACTGAAAAAGATAGAGATAATTTTTCAATTGTTTATATTCCAAAAAAAATGGGGAAATCAATCCTCTCAATGTCTGTTATTGGCGAGAAAAAAGTGTTGTTCTCCCTAATGAAGATGTGATCATTGGAAGGAAGGATTCCTAATCCTGACGATTCCTTGCAATTCAGACGAACGACCCCAATTGGACATTCGGACAGGCTTTCTTCTTCGCAGGAACTCTCATCAGCACTGTCGGTGAGGATGCTCAGAGAATAATTTGACTATTCCACAATCATTCGATTTTGTAGTGTAGTGCATCCAAGGTCTTTCTCAGCATCACTTTCGTAGAGCATGTGAAAGAGAACGTGTTCTGGATACTAGAAATGGTGGGAATAGCGTGGGTAGGGAAATTCAAACTCACGTTTTCGGGGTAGCCAGAGAAATAAAGTATTCACTCACAAGGAAAAAGGGAGCGGTGACACAAAGAATAAAAAGTTTCAAGTTTTAAAAATTACAGTCACTTGTTATTGTTCACACGTCCAAGTGTCTCTCATCTTCCTCCCTGCAGGGTACGGACGGATTTCCCCTAGGACAGAGCACGGGAAGTTGTTCACCATCGTCTACTGTCTACTGGGAATTCCCCTGACACTTGCCCTCCTCTCCGCTCTCGTCGCCAAGTTGAGGTACGGTAATGAATCAATTAATCGATTATCGTATTCAAGGCGGTACTACACTACTCCTCTCTCTTCGTTACAGGAGGCCCTCTCTCTTGGTGCGGGCAAAACTGAATCAGAAACTGGGCGATAAATTGCACGCCAATCACATTCAGGTCAGATTGAAGAAGAGATCAATAGATTGTACGACTTTAAAATCACGGAAACCTTTGAATATATAGAAAAGTGAAGTTGTGTGAAGGAGATGATATTCAAATTGAAATAGAATTCTCATTGCAGTTGGTTCATTTGGGTGTGATCTCTGCTTCTCTTCTCATCTTCGTATTCATCCTCCCCTCCTGGATCTTCACCACCATCGAACCAGGTTGAGATCAATGATGAATCACGAAATATGATAACCAGTTAATGCCTTCTGAACTGCAGAAAACAAAATAGCTTCATTGGACTTTATTTTTTCTTGTTATCAAATTTTGACTTCCCATTCCTATCAGAGTGGACGTTCCTCGATTCATTCTACTACTGTTTCGTGTCTCTGACGACCATCGGATTGGGCGACTACGAACCGGGTAAAGGAGAAGACATTGACGACTCCGTCCATTTGATACACTACTTTAGTCAACAGAGTAGTGCGTTTTTAGTAATGCTATTGACTAATGAGTGTAATTTCTTGCAGGTTCCTCTCAGGAGCAATCGTTCCGAGGCTTCTACAAGATTGTATGCACTGGTGAGCTTCCATCACCCCTTTCGTTCCATTACATATATTTTAAATTCTAAATGGATAATGTTTCGATGGAAACTAGTGTAACTGAGTGGTAAGGGTTCCGTTGAGTGTATCTGCTGCTCGGTCTGACTTGCATGATGCTCTTCCTGGCGACTCTCTACGATATCCCCCAATTGAATGTCGCCCGATTCTTCCTCGTCGATCAGATGGAAGAGAATGAAGAAGAAGCAATCAATGATAAGGTGAGAGCTACCATCATTCAATCCTTCTTCTCCTTCAATGCACTAACGCTAAGTGGAGAGAAAGAGTAGACTGAAGAGAATCATCTTGGATGGAATCTATTTAGAAGGAAGATAAAGAGATGAATAGTGGTTGATTGCAGCGTGCCCCCGTGTACTCCCGTCACTCGGATGACTTCTCTTCCTTCGCCACGGGAGTCTACCAATCAGGAGGAGTTCAGAATGGGATGAGGAATGGAGAGGGATCAGCCTATCACTCGAGTTCAGACTTGTATGCACATTAGAAGAGAGAGAGAGATCCCAAGTTCATCGGATAATAGAGTACGTGACATGAAGAGAAACCCGTTGAAACTTTAGACCTCTTTATTGCTATTTACGCAATTTCGATAATTTATCGTCCATAGCATAGCAATTGCATTTTATTTAGTCTAGTGAATGTTTCTCCTTCTAGTTTAATTTTAGCGTGTTCGATGTGCCAAAGATTTTCCCAATCTGACCAATTGTTTATAGTTGCTTGATCTCATAATGTTTGTGTTCATTGTAATAATTATTTCGTCGATCCATATAAAACGAGCTAATTCAGAAGCGATAAACATTATTTTATGGGCCATCTCCAAATCTAGAAAATGAGACTAGCCCCGACGATACCTCCGCCAGCAATCGACGTTCTTCGCTCGCATTTTCTGAAATAAAATTTAATTCTCAACCCCGATGTATAATTTGTCAACGAATGTATTTTCTAAGAAGGTATGTGCGTACATGATGTGGTAGTGAGTCAAGCACCTCTACCACAAATTGTTCTCCCAATGAAATTCCTCGATAAGTGATGTTCTTAAAGGGGGACTAACAGCAGAGCGCCCTCTCGTTTGTCATTGCCCGCGCCGACTCGAGCCGTTTTGCTGTCAATCCTGATTTAAAATGCAGAAAGTCGGATTAGTAATCGAGCCAGCATTGTTACAACAATCTCAATATCACATTGCAATATGATGTCGAAATTTCACTCTCGCTCATTGGTACAGTACCGCTCGATCGCCTCCCTAACGGGCGAGGCGCGGCGAGGCGGCGAGTCTCCTCACGTCGCCTCAACTTTGATGCGGCTTAAACCACCTTCAAAGTGCATATTTTTGGGACAATTTTTGGCTGTGGGCTTCTCTCATCAGTGCGAATCAATCTGCGAAATCTTCTTTCGAAAATATTGATATTGAGCTATGTCCAGAGGGGGCATCATTCGAGTCTCTCTCCCCTCCCCTCCCCTCATTTCCCTACAGTTCCTCACTCCAAATCTCCATCCTTCGAAGGAGCGGTATCGTAGGGAAATGAGGGGAAGGGAGGGGAGAAAGAATTCGAATGATGACATCAAGAACATAGCTCAAAATCAATATTTTCGAAAGCAGATTTCGCAGATTGATTCACGCTGATGATAGAAGCCCACAGCCAAAAATAGCCCCAAAAATATACACGTTGAAGGTGGTTTAGGACGACTCAAAGTTGAGGCGACGTGAGGCGACACGCCGCGCCTCACCCGTCAGGGAGGCGATTGAGCGGTACTGTAATATTTTTTAAACAAAAATCATCAAACAGATTCCCTCGATGGAACCTTGAAAGTGAAACTTGAGTTGTAGTCAGAGTAATGAGATTAAGCTGCGCGGACATTAGAATGGACGCGCGAGTTGATTACCTCATTTGCATCTCACTCTCGCCTATAAAAGGATCGCCGCCTCACTCTCGCCGGTTCAGTCGGCCCAGTCCGGTCTACGGATAGGTCGGTCTCCGGAGCTCCCACACCCTCGAAAGGTGGAGGTCCTAGGAGACTGATAGGATCCCAGGGCAGGTCGGTCCCCTCCGGAGCTAGACCCCCGCAAAAGGGTGGAGCTCAAGGGAGACCGTACCTGAAGCCCGTTAGGCCTGTTCTTACATCCAGGTTGGATACGGTACTCTAGTCGAAACCCTTTGGGCGACTAGACCTACCGTAACCCGCCTCTACGAGGACACCCGAGAAGGCAGGCGTCTACGAGGCTTCCAAGAAGACTGACCTTTGCGAGGGCATCCAAGACGCGTGTCCCCCTGACCCCGCTCTACCCATTATCTCTATAAATGGTTATGAGTGAATACTGTGCAAGACCCAAATACAAGGGATGGCTCACAAGATAAACCACAGAGTTTACAACTACTTGGGTAACTAGTTCTGATATGTTAGCATTGAATTTCGCCTTGTGTATTGCGGGGAAAGGAATCTAATAGTGAATCACCCCATCTAACGGAGAAGGGAATGGATGATTAATGTCAATTGCAATGATGTCAATCATCCCTATAAAAGTGTGATTAAATTATGATAAAGTACTTCCTACGCTCGCTCCCCTTCCCTGGATTACATTGGTGCATCGGCCTAATTGGTAGGGCTGCAGGCAGGCTGCTGTAAGGGTGAGTAGGTAGGAATAGGCAACAGGTGCCGGTCTTCGTAGGGAAGCTGCAGATCCGTAAGGATTTTTCCTAGTTCAACTAGAGAGAGTGGGCTCGCAGGGAGTCCCTCCGTGTCCGAAGGGTGACACATTCGATCTCGCAGGGAGATCACGGAAAACGTAGAGTGATTACCAGTTCATTAGTGGAAATATCATGTCGATCATAATCAGAGAAGCTCAGAACAAATTAACAAGAACAATACATAAACTCAGAGAAATAAACAAACCAAGCGACAAATACAACGAAACATTCGATTTTCCAGAGACAAAGAAAGAATTACAACGATTCATTTGCAAAAATAGAGTAAAATTGAAATAGTACTGTGAGAATAGAAAGCGTAGTCCGTGGTGTGGTGGGCGAGATTTAGTACATTTGTTTCTAAATATACGCGGAACGCGGAGGAAAAATGTTCCGCGTATACTTAGAAACAAAAATACTAAATCTCGCTCACCACACCACGGACTACGCTTTCTAGCAAACATAATTAACAAACAACCAGACGCCAAAATACAAATCGATATTTAAAGAGAAGGACCTCAACTAGTTAACTAAGTTTACCTCCTTTAAAATCGACCATGTGAAAAGATTTTAAATTCTGAACAACGCGTTAATAAAGTTGTTCAGAATAATACGCTACCCGCTATTCCCTCATAAAACAGTCCCTCCTGCGCTCCAGTCAACGTAAAAACGATCTCCCATTTTCACTAAATTCTGATATTCCCAAGCTTATTCGACAACCAGCTAACCCGTCAAACCGTTCTGGTAACCCCGGCGCTCACTCCCGCCTTCGGCGGGAGTTCGCCTTTGAACCAAGTTCAGTCAGGGCTCGCCACTGCGCGGCGAGCCGGGACGAAATTGTTCTGAAAATACCTTTCACCTTCCCTTCCGTTCTCTCCTCCGCTGCCCCTCTCACCTCCCTCCAGGTTTCTAAGTTGTTCGAATTGATACGCTACCCGTCATTCCCTCATTAGATTATCTCACCTCCGCTCTCCCACCTCTCCTCCCTCTCTCTCCCCCCCCCCTTCAATCCTCCGCTTTCCGTTCTATCTCCGCTCTCCCTCTCACTTGCCTTCGGATTACTAAGTTTGTTCGAAATGAATCCGTCATTTCCTCATTTGATTATCTCACCTCCGCTCTCCCACCTCCCCTCCCTCCCTCTCCCACCCCCTTCTCGCCTCCGCTATCCATTTCACCTCCGCTCTCCCTCTCACTTGCCTTCGGATTACTAAGTTTATTCGATATGAATCCGTCATTCCCTCATTTGATTATCTCACCTCCGCTCTACCACCTCCCCTCCCTCTCTCTCCTTCCCTCCCCTCTCTCCTCCGCTCTCCCTCTCACTTGCCTTCGGATTACTAAGTTTATTCGAAATGAATCCGTCATTCCCTCATTTTATTATCTCACCTCCGCTCTACCACCTCCCCTCCCTCTCTCTCCTCCCCTCGCTCTCTCTCCTCCGTTATTCATTTCACCTCCGCTCTACCACCTCCCCTCCCTCTCTCTCCTCCCCTCGCTCTCTCTCCTCCGTTATTCATTTCACCTCAGCTCTCCCTCTCACTTGCCTTCGGATTACTAAGCTGTTCGAATTGATACGCTGCCAATCATTCCCTCATTTGATTATCTCACCTCCGCTCTCCCACCTCCCCTCCCTCCCTCTCCCCCTCCCTTATCGACTCCGCTATCCATTTCACCTCCGCTCTCCCTCTCACTTGCCTTCGGATTTCTAAGTTTATTTGAAATTATAATACGCTACCCGTCATTCCCTTATAACGTTGTCTACCCTCTCTCCTATCACCTCCGTTCATTCTCTCACCTCCCTACAGTCTCCCTTCGAACGCGCACCCGCCAACTTCCCTTCCTTCTTCCCCGCTCTCCCGTCCCCCCGCTGAACACGCGCCCCTCCCTCGCCTCTACTTAATCACGAAAGAAAGGAAGGGTCACAAGTGCTCTCGTGGCCGACTGGTTAGCGCGTTTGACTCGCTATCCTGAGGTCGCGGGTTCGATCCCCGCCGCTGTCCAGCGCCTTTTGATCAGCTTCGCGCTGATCTGGCCGATGGAAACGGACACATTTCTGACCGAAAACTGCGGAAAACTACATCAAATATCGAGACGAAAGAGTATAAAGAAGGGACAAGTGATACTGTGAGCGGCATAGAAAGTTCATTTAGTGATAAAATGCAACTGCGATCACTCGGATTACGAATCGATAGCAAATAACAAAATAATTAAAAGAGGACTTCCACGAAAGGAGGGCAGCGCCTCCCACCACGACAATACTGCATTGTGATGACATTACTGTTGTCGAGCGAGAATTACGCAATAATCGCGCTCTCTCTTGCTCCGCCTCTCTTGCTTCTTTTCTTTTGTTCAATTTAATGCCGTTAACATTATAAATTCCATTTGTGTTTTGTTAATTAAGGCCATAGGGATCACGCAAAAGCATATTATGCAGTTTGAATAGGTTTAAGATGATTTCAAGGGCCAACAGTTTTCATTAGCTCATTAATTTATATTTTGTTGGTCAGTAGTTGCATAGGAATCCCCGTGATATCTTTTCACCTATTTTGATTATCCATATACAAAAAAGTATTCATTTATTCATAATCGCGTCCTTCAATTGTCCACGTGCTACTCACAATGTCACCTCGCGCGCGTTTGTCTTTTCTCTGGCACTCTCTCGCTTCGCGCGCTATCTCGCTCCCCTCTTCCCTCGCGTCCACTTAGTTCGTCCATTCTGTCCATTGCCTCGTTCTCCCTCTAGTTGCTCGGCTCTATATTTGTATTTGTGCCATTCCGCTATTTGCATTGTTTTCTCATTTCGTATTTTTTATTTTTAGGCAAAAAACACTGCCAGCCAGCAGTAATGGGACGCATGCACAACCCTGGGAAGGGTATTTCCCGCTCGTCGATCCCCTACCGCCGCTCGGTCCCCACCTGGCTTAAGCTCTCCGGTGACGGCGTCACTGAGCAGATTTGCAAGCTTGCTGAAAGGTTTGTTATGACGACTCTTTGTATGTAAACTTTCCAATTGACAGTGTGATGTTGTAAAAGTGGTTTTACTGTTTTACTTTCTTTGTGCTCACAATTTTATGCATTGTTTTACAGGTAGTTCGCCCTTCCCGGGTCGGTGAGATCCTCAGGGATTCGCACGAAGTTGCACAGAACCGTCGCGTCACTGGCAACAAGCTTGCCATTGCTAGGGTTGGTTCATTTCTATTTTATTTATTTCGCTGTGCACTTTTTTGTTGTTACTTCTTGTTAGTGTGCGTTTCTCCGCATATCCCCTCGTTTCCAGAACTGACAGCTCTGTCGAGAAGGAGAACGTGATGGCCACCGAGGAGCAGAAGCAGTTCGAAGTCAAGAAGCCCCGCATCGAGCCCGCCGATGACGAGGTAAGCGGCAAAACTGAGGTTGCTGGGTGATAATATATTCATGCCCATTTTTTTGTTTTTTGTGCGTGTTATGGGACGTTATGCGGCATGCTGGTTCGTTGTCTACTTCTTCCAGCCGGGTAAATTGTTATCAAAAGTAGGAACAATGGACACCCCCCCCCCCTATCTACCTATAAGTGAAGCGCAGTGTCTTCGTGTATGTCCGGATTGCGAAGTATGTAGGGATAGAGAGAGTGTCAGCACATTTCGAAACGAGTGATTGCGAAACCTACTCCGCTAGGACGGGGGCACAACCGGGCTAGTAAAGGAGAAAAGATTCGTGTGTTTTCTCCGTTTTACTTGAGCGTCGCCCCTTACAGATCCCCGAGGATCTGTACCATCTGATCAAGAAGGCTGCCAACATCCGCAAGCACTTTGAGCGCTGCCGCAAGGATCGCGACTGGAAGTACCGTCTCATTCTCGTCGAGTCCAGAATCCATAGACTGGCTCGCTACTACAAGGTGAGACAACCAATGTTTACTTTATTTTTTGGATATGCGCAGTAGGGCGGCGAAAACGATTCTCGAGCACTCAACTTTGTTTACTCCTCTTTTCGAGTGCTCGAGGGAAGGCGTGTTTACGACCCCTCTCTCGTCGAGTGCTCGTTTTAGCGGGAAGAGAGAGCGAGTGAGTCGAGTCATTTTCGAGTCAAGGCGATTTTCTCAGCTCGCAGTAGTCCAAATCATTAAATTTTTGGACAGTTGGATTCTGCTTGACGTGATCAGTCGAAAAAGTGTAAACATGAGGGTAGAAATTAAGATATATTTTTTTCCGATTTTTCTTCAGGTTTGTGCGGAGAATTTCAGTATATTCATCGTTTTTTGCGTAAATACTAACATCTCTATGTGTTCGATAGCTCTCATCGAGCTGATTCAAACTGCTCAAAGAATAGGCAATTTGGACCACTTAGAGCTGAAAAAATCGTCGACTCAATTTCGACTCGAACCGAATCGACTCACTCGTCCTCTAGGGGGCAATGAAAGGGAGAGGGTAGAGTGCTCGAGAGATTCGATCTCGACTCGTTCTAACTAGTAAGCAACTCGACTCGATGAGTCGTTTCCCCGCCATAATGCGCAGTGAAGTTACAATACCTTCTTTCGGCTGAATCAATGAGCTGATTACTTTCTTTGCTGAACTAAAACAAAATATGTGAACTGTTTGACTTCTTTTTTATAGCTTCTAACTAATTGTTTCCAGACCGCCCGTGCCCTCCCCTTCAGCTGGAAGTACGAGTCCGCCACTGCTTCTGTCCTCGTCTCGTAAAGTTGTGCCAGGGCAACTTGTAATTTGTATTTGTATTTCCTCGATAAATTTGTTATCACAATCCTTCGGCTTTGTGCACAGGGACATTGCAAATGGGAGGCGTTGGGTCAACGGATGCTGAATTATTCGGCATGCCCTATGACTCGTAGATTTCGACTAGAAGGGCCCGTTCCCACCTGTAGCGCGTCATCTTGTTGGTAGGTATGAATGATCAACAGACGGGAGAACGTTGATGGGGGTCTTCATCTTTTTTTGCATCTAGTTCGAATAGCGATGCCTCGTTTTATTAGCGTGCACTCGTTTCTATGGTTGATATAATGACTCAGCTCAATGCATGCCAGGGCACTCTAGTCGAGTGGGTAACACATCCGTCTTGCGAACATCGAGTCGGGGGCTCGGTTCCCCCCTCTTGTCATACACCTATTGCAAGATCCTTTTCGACTGTCCATATCTCAAAAATCAATGAGGAGAATGCAGTATCCTAAATTCGCCTGCAGCGTCAATGAAAATTATAAATTTTGCTACGCGATTCGTAGGCATCCGTATCACTTCGGACAAAGTGATACCTGATTGGATAAGCGCCCTCTACACTTCCACGTTGTCAGTTTAGCTACACAGAAATTCGTGGGAATCCTTTTTTAACACAATATCCACCTATATATATACGTAAACAGAAGAAGACATATTACATAGACTACTACTTAACCATCCAACGACCTCATCTTCATCTCATACAATTTCATCGACGACGAAATCTTCTTCACATCATCATATCATTCACCGACGACTCTTCACTCAACCACCACGAATGCAGTCTCCACTACTCCCATCCAATCCCACTATTAGATTCTACTGTATTGCGGGGAAAGGATTCTAATAGTGAATCACCCCATCTAACGGAGAAGGGGATGCATGATTAATGTCAATTGCAATGATGTCAATCATCCCTATAAAAGTGTGATTAAATGATGATAAAGTACTTCCAACGCTCGCTCCCCTTCCCTGGATTACACCTTGGCTTAATTACAAAGGAATCAAAGCAAAGCGGACTAGACGCGTTTTATCATTCGTCTCGTGACTTGCTTTATTTTCCTTCCATTTCTTCGTCTTTCTTATGTTTCCGACTCGATTGCTTCTCTCAGTCGATCTATCACCCATCTGCCTTCTCCCCTTGATCACACTCTCCCACTTCACTCTCTCTCCTCTCTCTGTCTACTGATAGACAGGGAGTCATGGAGAAAGTCAGTCCCCTTCTCTCCTCTCCATCACAACAACTGTTACTCATTAGTTGAGTGAGGACTGCCGTGTCCTCTCTCTTTCCCCCACTCTCTCGCTCTTCTCTGATCTATCTGGACTCTCCCTCTCTCTCATTCCGTGATTCACAGAGACAGACGTCAACCACATCCGAGAGATCGCACAAACAAGAGAGTTGTGGAATGAGGAGATCGACGAGAGAGCACGCGAATTCAGGAGATCACGATGAGAGACAAGGCGGATTGGAGAAAGTAGGAGATGAGCAGAGTGAGAAGAGAGTGTGGGGAAGAGAGAGGGTGCGGACAAAGGAGAGTGACAGAAATAGGACTCTGATTGCTGGAGAGAGGATAGACCCCGCCCTCCACAGCCCGAGTCCTCATGTCGGTATCGAAGATTCTATAGCTTGGAAAGACTGAGATGTGGTTTTGGTCCCTGTTCTTAAAGCTCTGCTTTAGAATGTTTCGGAACAACAGTAGTATCCTATTTTGTATGACACGGTAGTTTTCTCTTGATATGGTTAAGCATGAAAAATAGGGGTATCTTGTTCCCAATTGTCAAAACTCGCATCTTCTCTAAACAGTTGGCTATTGATATCGCTGAACTCATATATCTCAATCAAATTTGTCACGATTTATTTTATGGGGCTCACACTCTTTCATAGAGGAATCAATCTGTCATATGTGGGCTCTCTATTCTTCTCACTCCTCAATTATAGTCCATTATAACTCGACTCTTCGCGTCTATTCCAATTGGCTGAATCCGATTTCAATTCGATCATTCACTTGTATCATACTACGGCCTACTCTTCATTCTGAGAATACTATTGTGGAAATACTAGTATTGGTCTAAGGGTGGATTCTACTGAATCTCTCCATTTGCCGCCTTCCCTCCCTCTCCCCTCTCGATTCCCTCCCTCTCCCCTCTCGATTCCTCCCTTCAGGGAAGTATTGCTTATCGAGTTTGAACAGATTTGTATCCTATGATGTTCACAAGTTCTATTTTTTGTAGGTAAGATGTATGAATAATGGAATTTCTCACAACTTTCTGACACCCAAATAAATTCACAAAAGAATTTATCGAATATGATTGGGAAGAAATGTGAAAAAACGAATAAAGAATATTCGAATTCCAAAAAAGGTGATTACAATATTGACATTGCAGTCGTGCAAACTGGCGACTTGCGCCACTGGAGACTGCATCTGCACCCTCTGCGACTAGACGATCAATCGATTGACTTCCATCGATTACCTATCAACTATCAAGAAAACAATCGGCGCGGAACCATTTCTATCATGATAAAAACTTTTAAAAATTTCTAGTTCGACTTACGCACGAGACTTTCCATAGTTCATGCACATTCTACAGAAAGAGAGACTTCCGTCCGTGCCATCTTATTCAATCATACCGATAGACCTTGATTAGAATAATGATGATGAGCGCATCCCAATCAGGGAAAGAAGAGGTGAGAAGCATGGAAGAATCGTCGATCGAGAAGAAAAGGAAAGACTGCTAGATGGAAGAAAGGGATGTAGACCCACACGAGAGAGATCAACGTTTCCTTCCTCGATTCTCGAATGGGAATGGGATCTCTCACCTGCACGGAGACTCAGATGAACAACTTCCTCTGCATATTGTGTGCTTAGACGGAAATTGTGTCTGTCCGATAAGAATACTTACAATTAGGTAATATTTTTTTATACCGCTATTCATGTGCATCCATGGACTGATTCAATCGAACAACCACGCATTGTTATTTTTAATCTATGTATTTTATCGTATGTTTTCTGAATTATTGTCAGATCTCCCGTGTACGAGTCGTTGAGATCACTTGTGGATCATGTGGATGGAACGATCGAAAGAGAGCATTCTTCTCTACTCCAAACTGCTTCTTTTCGTGAATCTGCCGGAAGTAAGAGGAATGGTAGAGAGTGAGTGGCAGACGATCGATGGGGCAAAACATCTTCCATTCATCGAGGGAAGAATGGAGAATCCCCTCGGAGATCCTCATCCACTACTCACTTTCACTCCATGCGTACTCCTCTTCTGCTACTCTTCATTCTCTCCCACTCAATCAAAGGCAACGAACCCAATGATTTCAGTAACTGGACCGATTCCTTGCAGTTTCGTCCAAGCTGATTCATCACCGCGAGAATTACTTCATCCACGTCCTTTGGCAGCTATTCTGGTGAGATCTATCTATCAAAGCATTGCGATCGAATCACAATGGCAATTGTCGAAAAGTGATAATCTTGCGTCGAGGTACGAGAGGGGGCGTGGCTTCACTCAATCTCCAGTCCAAATCAAGACTTTACTAGAGCCAGGTGAGGCTAGAATTCTCTCCGTTCAGTGTGCTTTCGCTTTCAACACACATAATGATAGGGTCTGTGTAGTGATGAGTAACAATTATATCTCTGGTCTTTGATCTTTCAGAACTGTCCTTCGCCTTTCCTAAAGGTGCTCATCCTCAACCCCAACCATTTATTACACAACAAATGATTCGAAAACTACGACGGTTCCATTGATGGAAAATTTAAAACCGCATTCCACCGCAAATCCTATTTATTATTCTCATGAAATCATTCATATAATTATTACAATTACTGTTAATCACATTCCTGATGGTTAAAATAATTATTAATTATTTCCATTGTTTCCAATTCTCAGTTCATGCTTCTCATTGAATAAATGAAATGCACTGGTATTTTCCCGAGTGGTTTCCCACTCACACCCTACCAGGAGAAACATCAAATAAACTGTTATTGTTATTTATTATAAACAGATAGCAAAACACTGAAAAATGTAATGTGCAACCGCTACGAATACGCCTCTTCCCAGTTGGATGCGGTAGGAAATCAGCAGGAAAAACACCTTAATATCTGCTAATTGTTATAACACTATGTTCAAAATATTTTAATATATTTAATGCGCCTGTTATATTGATCGTTATATTCATAATATTCATGAAGCTTCAATATGAATGATTGTTTGTAAGAAGCTGCAAGTGAGGGGTGGAATAAACCTTCGCAAGCTGCGCCTAGTTGGCAGTTCCCTTCCACGCGTCGTTCCCAAACGAGATCCAGCTATGGATAACTAGAGTGAAAGTGACCATGAGAGAGTATGGACATCGAGGAGACGACAGAGAGTCAGAGGGATCGAGAGAGCTTGAGATGAGGAGAGGGTAATCTTGAGAAAGAGAGGGAAAGTATCTCTCCCCCACCACCACTATGGAGGTCATTCTCATCGATCCTCTTAGAGACACAACGCCATGTCGAATATTCTATATTTTGCGTAAGCAACATATGTATATCATTCATATTTGCAATCCATTGTTGCCGTAACTTTCATATGTACATGCATGAACCTTGTGAAGAAGCTCCATGTTCCGCTCGGCCGATCATTACCGTATTCCTACCGTATCCAGGATGAGACTCGTGTCATTCCTCTTGCTTGTCGTGGGTGTGGTGGCAGCAGATGACCGAGTATGGGAGACAGAGGAAGGAATCAAGATTGAGATCATCAAGAAGATCCCCGGTTGGTCACGATGGTATTCTGAAAGTGGAAAGGCGTGCGACAATAAATCAACTCGATTCTTCACGATACTCGTATTTCTGTAATAGATGCAAGGGTTCACAAATTCTCTGTAAACGACGAATCATGAAGCGAGGACGAAAGACCAAAGAAAACACTATTATAATTTGATAATTAGGGCATTCATTTTTTTCATGCTTCATTTAACAAACCAATTGTAGATTCGAAGTGTCCCATCAAATCGGAGGATGGGGATGAGCTGGAGCAGTTCTACAAGCTCACCGACAAGGCTGGAAAGGTCGTCGGAAGCAATTTCGGAGGAAAACCGTGCGACTTTTCCCATTTACATTTAGGCTATGAAGATTTAGATTGTGACGCTTATTTTTATTTTCGAATATATTTATAAAGAAAAAATAGTGAAATTTTAAGTGTCCAAGTATGTCTCGGAAAGGCCACTTTTGATTTAATTATCAAAAATCGATCGTCCAAAATTGAGTGAAATGAAGAAGTGCTGCTCTGTAAATATGAATCCATTGGAGGTTCAAATTCACTCTCGGTCGATCTCAAGTTATCAGTGGAATGGACATCGCCATGGAAGGAATGTGTGCTGGAGAACAGAGAAAGGTAGGAGAGAAGTGGTAGAAGGGGGACAGGACATAAACGAATTCCCTGGCATTAATCGCCATTGTTCCCTAAAGAAAAAAAGATTTTACAGTCGTAAACGACTACGCTAGGCGGTGTAGTGCGGTGAGGCCGACTACTGCTAGGACTACGCACCCCTGCTGTCCAAAGTGCTTCTAGGGAACGTTACCTTTCGCGGCCGGGGTCACTACCAGGTCTGCCCAGGCGGGGGATCGAACTTGTATTTCGAGCGGCGCCTCACTCCACGGCGCCACCCACGCCTATTGTTCCCTATATGGGAGAAATCCAGTATCATAAGATGAACTGAGAGTGTTTAAGTCCCGAAGAAACACATCGACTTATCAGATATGAAAGAGGGTGAGAGATCAAATATCAATGATTGGCAGGTAGTAATTCCTCCCGAAGATGATTACTCCGAGTTCGATGATGAGGAAGATGAGGAGAAGGAAGAGAAGAAGAAGGTCAGAATTCAACAATTGGTTTGATTCCCAGCCAATTAATTGTGTTACTTAATTCCATTCTTCTCAATTTTGTACTGTGACACTTGGAGATTACAACAACGAAATGATAACCTATCAGGAGAATTTGTACTACTTCGTGGAGCTGAAGTCCATCTTCCGCCCTGTTCCCGGAGACTCGTAAGAATTGACCTAGCCGTAAAATTATCTGCGTTGACAGATCGGAAATATTAAACATATCCGTTCGCGATCATACATCGATCAAGCCGTTCGAAAGATATCCAAATTATCACATCTCCTTTTGAGTGATGGATGTTCTTCTTCAGATGGATCGAGGACGATGGTCTCCGTATCGATGTCACCCACTCCATCCCTCAAGAGAAGTGCAGAAAGTCAGAGGTAAAGGGTAACTCGCATCATTCAATCGATACAATTGTCGAATGATCTGCATTGCCAGATCAAAATCCTTCCGTAACCCTGATTCTTCCAGCCGGGAGATCGCATCCACCAGCAGTACACTCTGCACCTCGAGACGGGAAATTTCGTGGATTCGTCCTGGTCGAGGGGAAAACCATTCACTTTCACACTCGGACGCGGACAGGTACTGTAGCCATCATTCGATCGTTCAATACCGTAAACACTTATGATACTTACAAATACTAGAACTATTTTTGATGATTATTATACAATAAGGTGGGAAGATAGACAGAGTCGATTGGTTGATAACTTCTCCATTTGAGGTGATCAAGGGAATGGATAGAGCGATGACTGGAATGTGCGAGGGGGAACGACGTCGTGTAGTCATCCCGCCTGAGCTGGGTAGGTCACAGTGGGGACCATAGAGCACAGTAGTACGGTAGTTCCATGGATTATATGGAAGGACAAGCAGATGAGTCACGGTATCAATCAGAAACAGCAAACTTGTCAGGCTACGGAGAGGAGGGAAGGCCCAATTCAGGCATTCCTCCCAATTCCAATCTCCATTTCGACATCGTACTCGAGAAGCTAATCAAGCCCAGCGAAGAACTATAAGTTATTGATGTACTATTAAACATAAAAAACAACCCCTAGCCAATCCCCAAACATTATGGGTCATCCTGCTGCAAGCAATGATGTTGTCTGTTGCTCCCGATCGATAAAGTATTGTAACTAAGTGAGAAGATGGAATGTATTGTATGATATGCAAAAATGCATTTAAGAATAATCAAGAAGATATGATAGAAAAATCCATTGGGGGGGAAATAAGGAATTGAAAAGGAAGAGTAATTGTCACATCATCCACTCAAAAATCATGAAACGCACTTGATATCTTCGATTAATCTCTTTATCTCGCTCTACTCATTATTAGCTATACTTCACAACAAAATTGATAAAACTATCTATTCATTTCTCCTGAGTCCCCAGTAGAGTGGAGTACGCATTTCAAACAATCGCGAAATGGTTCGATCGAATGCGAATACTTCTTCCTTCCCACTCAACACATTCAATGTCTCCGAGGATGTGGCACTCTGAACACGAAATGGAGATTCAAGAAAAAGGATGTCTTCTTAGAAGAGTGATTCAAGCAGTCAATGTAATTAATATGCATAATATGGAGGATGGACTCACAGTGGACAGGTCGTCCATCAACTGTCTCTCGCTGTCTGTCAATTCCACCTTTGCACCCATTTGGAAGAGATTCTCAGCTGAAGATGCCGCTGAGCATATCAATCGGACCTCAACGAGACAGAGTTCACAATAATGTACATAATTTCTTCATTCCAATAAGGTTTGACCGACACCGTGAATGAATGAAAGAGAAAGAAGAGGAAGCACACCTTGTGATCATAGAAAGTGTCAATCATGGTGATGAATCTCCTTGCCTCGCCCAGATTCAATTCGTTGAATATCGGTATATCCCTGACCATTATTGTGTCGTACACTTGAGAAAGCAAGAGGTAGTCCATTGCGCCTCGCGGCACTTGGCACAACTGAAAAAAAGTGAAGTATGTAGTTGATCATGCGGGAACATGTCTAAAACATGAGAGGTTATCTAATTGTCTCCACACTGATGGACTAGTGTGTCTGTATCAGTCTCTCCCAAGTGGTACCTCATGGTAGGAAAGATCCGCTACACGTCCACACGACTTCGATACGGTAAGAGTTCTTCCCAGTACATCCAACTGCCGGGATCTAACAGCTACAAAGAGAGGTTGGCACTGTGATAGAGGCGATTGGTCACTCACTGTCCGTCTCCATTGATATGAGGCCCTTGAAGATGTTATCCAAGTTCTCATCCACATTCTTGCCCTCTTTCTTCACGAGGAACACGGTGGAATTGTCCTGTCCCACTCGACGGAAGTCCTTTCCTGATTGCAGATTCAGAACTGCGCATCGTTCCTCAAAGGGAATACAGTACACCAATCATCCGTGTCCTCATCTTACATTCTAACTATACTAGTACTATTCCATCTCCCGTGCTCTATCTCTCTACCTTACTTCACTAATACATTAAATTGCTCGGACCTTTTTAACGTAAAGACAGATAATTCGTGATTTATGACACTTGATCATAGTCAGTCATACCTCCAAACTGTGTATGAAAGGGACGAATTGATGGCGCTGCAGTCCGTTCTTGTACAATTCAGACGGCGCTCGATTTGATGCTTAAAATATTTGCTAGATATATTTGATTGGGTGAAAGATTCCGACAGTGGCCTTCACTTTCCATCAAGTGATGAGTAGAGGGAGGGGACACTCACTTGCAACCATGATGAGTCCCCGATCGAAGAGAAGAGTGAAGAATCGCTTGAGTATCATGGCATCTGCTATGTCTGTTACCTGAAACCGACTCCCCATTCGTCCACAGTAAGAGGACCCCACCTGGAATTCGTCGAAGCAGAGCAGCTCAGCCTTGTCTATTATATTGTCAGCTATCACCGGCACTGGATCAGACACTAACCCGCTCATTTTGAGTTCGTGCATTCCTAGACAAGATTATGATCAAAGGGGAAGGAGAGTAGAGAGTCACTCTTGTGGAAGTCAATCATGAAGGAGTGGAAGTGGACTCGATCCTTCCGTTGGACGGGCACCGAGTGATAGAAGAGATCCATCAGCATCGTCTTCCCTCCCCCCACTGCACCGTAGATATACAAGCCACGAGGTGACTTTATCCTGATCTCTATCCATCAACAATCCCACCCGCTACCTCACTAACTTCTGCGGCTTTTTGAAGATGTTGAAAATTGAATTTGACGAGTTTTCTTTATTTTCCCTTCCATGGTCGATGACATCTCGACGTAAATTATCTAGAGCCTCACAGGCTTTTAACTGAAGAAAGAAGCCGTTTAAAATGGGAGGCAGATCCTAAATACCTGCTGAGCATTTTCTTCGAATTTACCCGCAGACACAATGGATTGATAACTGGATAAAACTGAAGCAGATAGTGAAGAGAATCCCCTCGCGGATGACGGTGCGACTATAAAGAATTAAATATAATTAGAAATGATTAAACGGAGTTTCGATGAAGGTGCAGAGATCCGAGTTAGCGTATTGATACACAAAAGTAGAAAGAGAGTCTAACCTCGCAGTAGCATCTTCAATCGGCGAGTCGCATCGTCCCCTCAAATAACGACTAATTCCATTGTAACTATATACCCCTTTACATTTCAAGATACAAGGTCTGCTGATGAACACAGGTTTTTTTGGTTTTTTTTATACGTCTTTTTTATTCAAATTTATCAGTGGCAGTCGAACAACATTTACAACTAAAGAACAAAAACACGGCGAAGAATGTTTTAAGGTGAGCTTGCGCTCGTGGAGATAACAGAGTGGTAGATAATACTTTCAGTAAAATTATGTTATGATCACAAAATGCTTCTCGAGTCGCATTTAAATTGAAAACGAAGGTATGGTACAGAAGGGGTATGGCTACTGGCCTCGCATATTAAAATCCGGGGAGGGGGGAGGTAGTAACGAAGTCACTATGCGACCTCATTCGGTCAAACCTACTACATTGTAATTCGCAACTCAAGCCTAGTGAATAAACTATCCGAGTAAAACTAAATGATAGGGAATGCTAGTATAATTGTGGCATTCCCAAAAAAAACATGCGAAAAAAGTAAGTTTGCGAGATCATGCGAGAGGTATCTATTGTCACTGATAAAGTTCACTGATTCGAAAGGTTGTTTGGTGTGGAAAGAAATAATGGGAAACAATTAACGGGGAGAGGAAATTGAGGCAGACTAATGGAAAGGGAGACAGACTCGTAACTTATGTAAAGATCGGGACTGCTAGACTATGGCTAGCGAGATCAACGGTAAATCTACAAATATTGGGATATGGATGATGGAGGATTAATCCCAGTAGCCTCTCCTGGGGGGTTCATCACTCCAATTCGGCTGATGCCATTCCCTTCTCCAGGCGGAGTCTTGAGGAGGAGGAGCACGAGAAGGAGAGGGAGGTCGATGGAGAGGAGGAGCAAGTGAATGGGGAAGAAGATGGGATGGAGGAAGAGAAGAGGAATGATGGGGCTGCAATCACGGATTACTACATGACGGCAGTTAAACACCTACTTAGGAACCGACAAATGGTCAATTAGCCATTTCCTGAGATTTGGATAAACAATAAGAATACCCTCAAGACGCCAAAATCAGGCTCCAATCTTCCGAATTGGTCTCGGGGTGCGCGTGGATCGAAGGTGGGATCGTAGAATCTGCTCAAAGTATTTATTCATTTGGATAGCAACTTATTTAGAAATAACTGATATGCCGAACAATTTTATATATGAAAACGCTATCTCCCTAAGATCGGAGCATAGGGTGGCACAATGCCTTAAACATATCGCTAGGAGTTCACACTTTGGTGGTAGTCCTTATGGTCAAAGAAAACTTTTTCATAAATTTTGACCTACAATTTGCATATTTTTCAAAAACTGCCATTTTTGATATTGGCCCATTGTGTTATATACCATTCGAAAGAGCCTCAAAAGTTATGTCAGACTACAAATTTGCGAAGAAATTGATCTACATCTGTTCGTGAAACATGCTATTATGTGAGGAAAAACAGCATTTTGAAATTTCGATAGTTCAGGAGAACATGTTTCAATCATTTCTTATTTCTGAAAATAATATACTAGATGTAAAATGATATAAGGAATTCAGAAAAAATATGCCGAGGACGAGCGAGGTGCCACAAATTGGGTTTTTCTCAAAAAAACGATAGGGTTCTTAAAAGCAGGTTCGATTCCTCCCGAATGCATACATTTTTGCAAGTATCTTCCGCAGAATTTCCTACTTCTAATGTGCTTCCAATTCGATAATATGCAATTGTAAGCAAATTCTGTAGCAAATTGTGTTCAATGAGCGCCTGCAAAAACGTATGCATTCGGGAGGAACCGAACATTCGTTTCAGAACCCTGTCGGTTTTTTGAGAAAAACTCAATTTGTGGCACCTCGCTCGTCCTCGGCATAATTTTTTTCTGAATTCCTTATATCATTTTACATCTAGAGTATTATTTTCAGAAATAAGAAATGATTGAAACATGTTCTCCTGAACTATCGAACTTTCAAAATGCAGTTTTTTCCACACATAATAGCATGTTTCACAAACAGATGTAGATCAATTTCTTCGCAAATTTGGATTATGACATAACTTTTGATGCTCTTTCGAATGGTATATAACGCAATGGGTCAATATCAAAAATGGCAGTTTTTGAAAAATATGCAAATGGCACAGTCGCGCTCATAAGTGAGTGCGCACTTTTTGAATTTGCTGCAACTTTTTGCCCAGGGCAGGCATCATTCTGCCACTAAGGTAGCATGTGCCAAATTCATGGGAGATTATGGCCATGGTATTGGGGTGTGACGCAATAGCCTAATCATTGCGTAGTGATGACGCAATAAAAATGTACTTTTTCAAAACGGCTTTATTCTTACATAGATTTTTTCCTACTTGCCACACTTTCTGTGGTTGGAGATATGTCTGAGGACTACCCAGAAAAATTTTTTGAAGTTGCTGCGTGGTCGTACATTGGCTGCAGACTTGCTGCAAAATGGAGGTCGAAAATACAGATCTCGGCTCCTAGATAAGCTAGAGTCTCGCTCAAAGCGTCAAAATGATCGTAATCAGAATTCCACAAGATCCTGAGAATAAGAAAACACTTGGTCAACATTTGCCCTCAGGGCACCAAAAAATCACTTTTTTGCATGCTCATTTTTTGGACATTTATAACTTTCTGGGCAGTTTTCGGAAAAATCTGGTTTTTATGTGAGAATGTTCAAAATGTATTAAAGATATGATGCCCAACTTTTTACTGTTTGGATAACTTTCCTGCCCGCGGCGGGCATTTTTCGGAGGGATACTCGGGTCGGGAAACACCTTGTTTACGCACTCTCGTCGTCTGTACTCTCTCGCCATAGCGGTAAACAAGGTGTTTCCCGACCCGAGTATCCCTCCGAAAAATGCCCGCCGCGGGCAGGAAAGTTATCCAAACAGTCTAAAAAGTTGGGCATCATATCTTTAATACATTTTGAACATTCTCAGTGATTTTTTGGTGCCCTGAGGGCAAATATTGACCAAGTGTTTTCTTATTCTCAGGATCATGTGGAATTGTGATTATGATCATTTTGACGCTTTGAACGAG
Source organism: Pristionchus mayeri (assembly GCA_036245805.1). Lineage (NCBI taxonomy): Eukaryota > Metazoa > Nematoda > Chromadorea > Rhabditida > Neodiplogasteridae > Pristionchus > Pristionchus mayeri. The sequence continues at coordinate 31,903,151 of BTRK01000006.1, forward strand.
TCTCTAGCTTATCTAGGAGCCGTGATCTGTATTTTCGACCTCCATTTTGCAGCAAGTCTGCAGCCAATGTGCGACCACGCAGCAACTTCAAAAAAAAATTCTGGGTAGTCCTCAGACATATCTCCAACCACAGAAAGTGTGGCAAGTAGGAAAAATCTATGTAAGAATAAAGCCGTTTTGAAAAAGTACATTTTTATTGCGTCTTCACTACGCAATGATTAGGCTATTGCGTCATACCCCAATACCATGGCCATAATCTCCAATGAATTTGGCACATGCTACCTTAGTGGCAGAATGATGCCTGCCCTGGGCAAAAAGTTGCAGCAAATTCAAAAAGTGCGCACTCACTTATGAGCGCGACTGTAGGTCAAAATTTCTGGAAAAGTTTTATTTGACTATAATGACTCTACCACCAAAGTTCGAACTCCTTGCGATAAGTTTAAAACATTGTGCCTCTTTGCCTCCAGGATCTGACGTTCTAACGGAGACAGCGTTTTAAATCCTTGTGTGAACTGTATCCCTAACTGTACCTGGGTGAATGGGCGCGAGGAGGAGGAGCCTGTCCAGCTGGAGCATCGTACCAGTCCTCTGCAATGACCACAGTCACATTCAATATATGCTCTTGCACAATATATCATGTGTGAGTGAGTCGGATGATCAATAGCTCAGCCGAATATCAAACTAAAGATACAAACAGGACAAATGGTGCCCAACAGAATGAGTATTCACGTACGGACTGGAGTGGCAGGTCTGTGTGGCTGGTGGTAGGTCGCTGCCCTTCCCTGGTTCCAAGGCAGATCGTCGTCCATGTCACCCATACGACCAACACCTGCAATCAGTTGATTGTCTCATGCAGGAAATGTGGAAGAAGACAATGATTTCATACTCCCTCATGGGTTCTCGAACTGATGAGTGGAAGGAATGGAGAGAGTCACATTACAAATAAAGGGTAAGATTTTTTCAGAAAATTCATTAAAAAATTCTGAAAAATAAATATCATTCAAATTACACTTTCCCGTATTTATTAAATTATTTGTGGGATCTTCTAATTAATTATATATGAAAAGAATGCATATATGTGAAATTTAAAAAAAAGTATTTTAAAGTTACCCAACAAGGACGAAACCCTGATCTCACCCTGATCCCGTCGCGTGTACGAGAGAGTATGCAAAAGTGAGAGAGCGCTGATCACTTCCGGCTTTCCCTTGAGGCTATTATTGATTTTTAGCATTTTTGTATATTCATTTTATACTAATTCAACCTTCCGCTATTCGATGGAGGACAAAAAATAATGGGTCAATTTCGTCCTTGATGGTTAACTTTAATAAGGCGAACAATCAGGCGTTCAAAAGATCAGTCTTTGAACTTTTGTAAATATTTCCGAAATGTCCATTTCGTAGTTTTACTATCCCACGTATGATATAACACAGGTATTCTGAGAGATTGCATGAATCGTAGACCCCTGTTTGACAAACTGTTCAAAGTGCTTCCATTTGAACCAAAATTTGTTGGTAGATGTACCCAAGGCCCAGTAACTTGCTGTACAAATTGTAAAGCCGTATTTTGAAAACCACCTAAAAACCGGCTCTTGGAAATTAAAAATTTCAAACATTCATAACTTCCGTCAACGTTGAGTAAACGAGTCGTTCAAAAGGGTAAAATGACCGCCTTCTCAAGGCCAATAACTTTTATGTTTTGTATAAATTTTTTAAAATCAAAATTGGGCTGTTGAAACCGAGATTCAAAGAGTTTTGAAAAAATCGAATTTCGGTAGGTGAAAAAATCGATTTTTTCAAACCTCTGAAATTTTACGTATTAATCATATAATGTCAAAATTTATCATCAGTTTACATATTTAAAGTGTTATGGAAGCCATTTTCGGTCGTTCCTGACTGAAATGTGCACTCGGATCAAAATGTGATCGATTTTTTTGTATATCGATTAAACGTGTGATTCACTTTGTTTTTACACTTCAAAATACTTTTAATATGTAAAGTGATGATAAATTTTGCCATTAGATGATTAATACGTAAAATTTCAGAGGTTTGAAAAAATCAATTTTTTTCACCTACCAAAATTCGATTTTTTCAAAACTCTTTGAATCTCGGTTTCAACGGCCCAATTTTGATCCTTGTTGTTCAAAACTTCGAGAAAGTAGAAAAGGTTGCCATATCAATGTGATATGCCGTCAAGAAATTGAATTATACATGCAAGGACCGGCGTAAAACACACAATTTCTTCCTTTGAGGCGATCTAACACAAAATGAAACGCGACAAAGTCTATGACAAATATTTTCTATGATGTAAAACTGCATGTAGATTTCAAATCTGTGGAAATCTCATTTACTATTGGAGCATTTTTTTCCAAGCCAGTCGTTTTTAATTCCCAAAAATTGAATTTTCTGTATTTTCTTAATTTTCTCCTACCCGAATGAATTTATACAAAAAATAAAAGTTATTGGCCTTGAGAATTTTGCCGTTTTGATCGACTCGTTTACTCAACGTTGAAGGAAGTTATGAATGTTTGAAATTTTAAATTTTCAAGAGCCGGTTTTTAGGTGGTTTTCAAAATACGGCTCTACAATTTGTACAGCAAGTTACTGGGCCTTGGATACATCTACCATCAAATTTTGGTTGAAGTGGAAGCATTTTAAACAGTTTGTCAAACGGCACCTATGATCTCTCAGAAGACCTCTGATAACAAAATAGGTGAACAGCTGACCTCCTGCAATCCTCGGCTGCATCACTGTTCGTCGTTCTGCAGCTGCGACCGATGCAGCCACATGGTCGTACACACTTCAACAGGACATAATCAACACATAATCAACCCCTTACATCCGATGCAAAAGAGAGGGAGGTCAAAAAGCAACGGACAATAGGTTGTGGGAGTCGGCCTTTTTCAGTCCCATAGGTCACACATTTTTTGGTCTCTAACTTAACTAACCGTATCCCTGATTACGTAAAATCATTAATAAATATTTTTCTTTCTAATATTTCGTAGTTCTCGAATATGAATAGGGATACCGATGGAGTGCAGCAGTCTGTTGTTCCCTCTCCCTCCTCATCTCCCTCTCCCTCTCGATCTGTCGCAGTCTCTCCGCCTCTCGCAGTATCGCATCCAGGGGCACCGATCGAGTATCCCTCTCCCTGATACAAATACTATTTGTACACTTAAAACAACCACCTCGATCAAAAGTGTACCCTAAGAATGATATCACACTTTAATTATCGAGTCTCGAGTCTCACTCCAAACAAATGAGTGTGAATCTAGAGAATGCAGTCCTTCTCCCTCCTCCCTCCTCTCCCTCTCTCTATCTCTCTCCTTACCTGGGAGTCTGTTGGGGTGGAGGCAAGGCAGACGACCCGGCCACGGGCAGGAACGACATTTGCGGCTGAATGGCAGAGATAAGCATCTCGCAATCCTCTATTCACTTCCGATAATACTGACCACTGTGTAGATCATGAGAAAATTATAATCCATTTTAACGGATTAGCCAACGTTCGAATAGTTGTGTTGAAGATGTCTCATCTCTTGGTTACCTTCTTCTCGGGTGTCATCTGTAGATGTTTCTTCTTCTTGGGGGATGATGAGAGGGAGGAAGAAGAGGGCGCAGAGGAGGCAGCCACCAGTGAGGACGGACCGTTGTACGGCACCTCATGAGGGTGATACATAGGTTACCCTTTCTCTTTCTTCAGCCCCAGATCATCGATATCCATTACAAATGATCACAAGAAAATGAGAACACCAACATCTGAGCTTCCAACTGGTAATAAATCAAATCTGCTTTGCTTATTTAGAATTGAAAAGCTCTCATCGTATTCCTAACTTCACTGCCAATTCAATCATACCTTAACAGCTTTCTTAGTCACGACAGCAGGGAAGGCGGGTTCGTGTATTGAGAATGGAGAGGGTGAGGGCTGCAACCAAGGACATCATTTAAAGAGCCAATACAAATGCACACACTAACAGAATATACAGTTTCATTAAATTGAGCAATTTGTCATTAATAAAATATGGTGTACTCAGGGGCATGAATCACTCTGACCTTTGTGGTACGTTCTTCCCTCTTCCTCTCCTTCTCCTTCTCTTTGTATGCTGGAGTTGGATGAGTTCCCTTGGATGAAGAACCGATTGTGGAAATCGTACGCACGTCGCCTCCTGATATTTCGTTCTTCGTAAAATAATATTGTAATTTCATAGAACACTTGTTGTTTATTTTTCGGAATTTTCGGGCAGTGTTCGGCTACTCAAATAGCACACAGTGAGAAGAAATAAAAAAAAATATAAACCTTTCTCGTCCTTCCCCACTGGCACATCCAACTTCGGCTTCTTCTCTCCATTCTTATGGTGGGCATTCGAAGAGTAAGGAGGAGGACCTGCACCGAATTACTCATCACATGTAGCACATCTACAGTCACGAAATAACTTATATAGCTCCATGTATATGTGAATTCGGATGATATAACAGGTCTATTAAATGGTTTCCAACCCCGTACCTCCTCCTCTCTTGATTCCTGCAGTCTTCTCGTCTTTCTTCTCCTTCTTGGGTGGCGGTCCCCTCGCCAGTGACTCCTCTACCTTCTTCATTGCTTCCACCATCTCGGGCGGCACTTCTGGCACCCTTCGCTCCTAAAAAATTATATCACATTTTAATTTATTCGATGTGATATAATAATTATTTATTGTTCAAGATTTAGCTGTGTGAACAGTTCCTCGAACAATGGGAAATTACTCCATTGTCATCACAATCACAATGATAGTGGTGCACTAGAGGATAGTCTAATTCACCTTGGGGATCCAATTGGCGAATGCAGCAGCGTGTTCGGGGGAGGGCTCCTTCTCCTTCTCCTTCTCGTTCATCTTCGAAGCGGGAGGAGGGACAGGAGGAGGAGGCAATCGAGCCAGTCTAGAAGAAGACAATCCATTATCATTCTATGCAATCCTCCCTCCATCTTCCTCCTTCTCATCATCAACTCACGTGTTCGGACTGACACTATGCGGGCTCTTGTACTCTCCTTCCTCTGCAGAAGAGTTAGACGAATTTCGGACCGGTCGATCCATCTCAGTCGACGCCACCTCACCTGTAATTTTGGAATTGGACGTCAATTTATGTTATAGATTCCGTAACCATAGCATACTCAAGCACTTAAGGCATCGATAAATGATTGTAAATGGATAGGACTGGTGAATGGCCTGAATGGACCCTGACCAGCTCCATTCTTCTCGACGATTCCTTCCTCCTCGTTCTCCTTGTGAGTGGGAGTGGCAGAAGGAAGTCCCGTAGACTGTCGTGGAGTGGGCGGAGTGAAGGCTGCCTCCCCCACCAACTGCACTCCCTCAATTACAAGAATCAACTCGCAAATTATGGGTTTAAAACGTATCGCTTAAGCAGATAAATCTTATGTTATCTACGTGTTGTCCCGCACATGATGGTGTCACCAAATACTGTGTTTGAATACTCACAGCTTTGTTTCCCTTCAACTGATCCAGCTCCGATTTCAACTTGTGGCTGTTCGATTCCCAAGCCTGCAATTTATTAAAGGTATTTCCACTTGCACATGATGTAGAGATTAAGAGAGAGAAACTGCGATTCCATGCTCTAAAACGACCCCATTGAACTGTTGACACAGGCTATCCAGATAGCCCCACCATAGGAACACTAATCGATTAAGAGATGGATTAACTAGTTTAGTGTAGGTCACTTGCCTTGAGCTCGAACTTGAGCTGGTTGTTCTCCTTGCTGACGATAGAATGAACAAGTTTCAAATTCTTCAGTTCTTTCGATATCTTCAATTTAAATATTTAAAGAAAGAATCATATAAGATAAAACAAGGAAAGAATACATATATAGAGGTATTTACTCGGTTTTTATATTTTGATCGTGATTGAACAGAAAGAACTAACCGTCTCTCGTTCCCTGCTCAGATTCGTGTTCGACAATGTCTTGTCAGCGACCTAATTTTTAAAAAAATTGATAACACATCTTGGCGCCAAATCCATTATCCCAGCCCTTCCACAATATACACGAAGGCGAAATAAATAAATATTATTCAAGATAAAGTATCTCACCTGCTCGGTAAGCATATTCTTAATCTGGATGTTCACTTTGCAGTGGGTGCACTTCGCGTTATTCGCTGAAACGGAATGTGTTGGTCGCAAAAAAAGCCTCACAACAACCCAACCAACAAATTGAGAACATATGTCGAACGGAATGTGCAAAATGTTAGAAAGGTGTAAAAAGGGGAATTTCGCTAAATATAAAATCTCTCACTGAGATAGAGCTTGTCATCAAGTTTCAGACCAATGTCCCTCGCCTTCACTTGCGCTTTGATCACCTGAAAACATGTTATCCAAATAACTTTGTCAGCTTGATACTCTAACGTAAATAACTACACACGTCCTTCTCCAGATCCACACTGATCCGATGGTATCGATCGGCCAGTATCTCCGCATCTATCGTCACCGATTTCTGGTACTCCAATGAAGCCTGGAATGACGTGGATGGAGACATCATCTCTCGTAGTTATAGTTGTGGCCATAATATGATAGAAGTATGCAATCACTCCCCGCTCTAATCGTGATATGTGTTCCACAGTTTGGGGACTCCCCTAATTCTAGATGAGTCCTATCCGTTGATTTCATCGAGTACATTCCCACTGGATAGATCTCCTCACTCACCTCTACTTTCTTCGTGATTCTGTCCATGTCGTCGATTCGATCCGCCATTTGCATCTACAATACATTTAGAATCCTACACACGATCAATAGTTTTAAATTAAAACCGTCATCAGCAAATTTGCAGGTGACTGTAATTCTGTGAGTCCTTTATTTAAAAAGACGATATTTTTACAATTAAAAAACTCTTATATCTATCTCTACGACGTCTTCGGTAAGTGGATTTCACCACACTCTGTAGGAAATATCTTTTCTGTGAAATAATTATTCGAATAAAAAGAACAAACCTTTAGCTTATTTAAATCCCTTATGTCCTTATTCGCTTCATTCTGCATTTCCAGAGAGAAATTCTGGAACAATCGTATAGACAATCCATTCTGACTAAATAAGTGGTTACTTTGAGTTCCCTGTTGACCACTTGAACATCTTCCTTCAATCGAGTCGCATCGCTCACTAGATCCTCCCTCAATCACTTTTATTATTTTAACTCATATCTCGACCTTGTAAACATTTTTCTTTCAAAAACATTGAAAACTGAAGTAATATGTTGCTTACCTGTATTCCGTCACCCATTCCACGACCTTCTTCAGATTAACTTTGAGGAACTCCCGCTCTTTCCGTAGAGTCTTGATTGTTTGAGTCTAGGGAGAACGACGTTCAAATATATTCAATATATCTATTAGTAAAAATCCTCATTTAAAATTGATTCGCTGGAGAATACGAACAAAGCGAATATTAGTAAAACGCCACTAGAGAAACAAAGATCAACATGAAAAGATAACCTGATCTCTTAGCACTTTCTGAGTGAGGACAAGTCGGTTGGACATGTTTGCTGGCATCGGACCTTCATCTGAAGGCCTGAAATGTCACCTGCTATTTCATCGCATGGAACACTGATCAATAACTAAAATATACTTATGAACAACATGGCATTCAAATTTTGGTAAGAATGAGTAGACGAGGAAAGGGAGGAGTTCTCACTTGAGTCCTCGGAAGGAGGCCTTCCCCTTCAACTCGTCGATGAGGATCTGCACGATGTGCTCCTCGTCCCCAGTCTGAGTCCCCCAAGAACGTCTGCAACGGACCACTACGCATCCACCATTCACTCCCATTCACCCCCCCCCCAGGTAAATTCACTCAGTGGAACAGTGAAATATTAAGACCACACTTCGAAAAAAATATAATCTATATGAAGTGTATAAGTAGGAGTGGTAATCAACATAGACTATGTTACATGGTGGAGGATGATTAGTGGAAAGAGATAAATAATGTACTTGGCTTTCTCCTTGGCAGCTCTCGCCTTCGCTTCCTCTGCTGCCTTCTGCTCTTCGTGGAATCGATACTGAATGGAATCCCATTGGGAGTAGGTACTCTAACTACATCCACACTTCACATAATCGACAACCACCCCTGTAGATATAGGTATCGAGCTAATTATCAATTTAAACAAGTACTCACAAACTCCAATACTCGATTAGCCTGGGCGGGGATCTGTATATCCTCAATATAGCTGTATCCCTTGCGAGGTTTCTTAGGGGCCGTAGACTTTTTGGCTGCGGGCGTCTTTGACTTCGATTTCTTCGACGTTGACATCTTCGATGTAGACGCCTTCGATGACACTTTCGACGTGGACGCCTTCTGGACGCTGCGAGCAGCTCCAGAAGAAGATGAAGGAGCTGCTGAAACATTTTTGATTCAGTTTGGAATATATATTTTCATTAACCTAACAAAACCAAAAATAAGTAGGGGATCCTTAAAATCCTTAAAAAAATCACGAAGCCCTACTTTTGAAGATACGGTGCCAATTACATGAACTTTTTTTAAAAATTCATACAGTAAATTAAGTTATTTGCAGCATTGTGCAAATTATGGTTCTTCCTTTCTGCTGCGGTCACTTTTATTTCTGTTGTCTATAAAAATCACGTCGTTAGAATGGAGAAAATAAGCTACTGGATTTGCGAGGCACAATAAGCCAAGATGTGATGGTTTGCAATGTTGGTTGATGCCATACCAATCGTGGCGAGCTTGTTAGCAGCTTTGGTAGCTCGCATCTGAGCGCAGTTGTTGTCGGGGGGATACCGTACCCCAGATGGAGCTGCTTTCTCGTCTACAATCAAGTAACATTATTATACATGATTATCTAGCGGAATGATATAATCTGAAAGTATGTCATAAATGGAGCGCCTTTACATAGAAACAGAATGATAAGTAAATTTGAATGCATTGCGAAAAAAACAATACATGGTTTTCCAGGATGGATCGATTCATTGAAGAAAAAAGTGAAAACCTTATTAACGGCAAGATAAAACTCACAATCTTCCGCGGGGTACTTCTCTTCTCTTGGTCCGTTCTCAAACGGACGGGCAAGGGCAGCGGATTCTAAAAAATAATTTTCGAATGAATTGACACTGTAGCCCACGTTACTACTTTCCCTAATAAACTCTCAATACTTGATAACAGGAAGAATTTTACCATTTAAAAAATGAAATCGAAGTAAGTCTAAATAATGCCTAAAAAGTGCGTGCAATTGGAAAAGAATAGTTACTGACGCTCTGAAATCTTCATGAAGTCTGCGGCCTTCCCATTATACACGTAAGATGGTCCGAAGAAGCGATTGCACTTCTTGCGAACACAACGGTTGCGATAAATCACCTTGTTTTTAAACTGAAAATATTCGACATCTATTATCAGCTCTTTCAAAAATGTGCCATACTTGTGAAATTGAAGATAAATAATTGAAGAAATGATAACTGACCTGTCCAGATTGGGCTTTCTTCTCTTTCATGAACATCGTCTCACGGTCGAAACCGCAGATGTGGCAGTGGGGAAAGGTAACGGCCAATTTACCTGAACCAGTAAATTTATGTTTTCGGAAGCTTATTAGAACAATAGAAATTTCACTACTCTCAAATCAGAAATACGTGAATAGCAGTTGGACGAATTCGAAATCAAAAAAGCAGATTTACTGCACCATTCTCCAATTTTTCTTCGGCCCTTTCTTGCGAATCTATCTGTAGTTGACTGCTTTCATCTTCTGTGGGTGGAGAAGCGTCCTGAAATTAGTTTAAGAATTCATATAATTTACTCCATTCTACTGTACTAGTAATCTGTGAGAGGATGTATCACGAAACCCGCTCTTATCAGGGAAAAGAAGCGAATTAGGGATGGCGAATCAAGAGCTATACTATACTCACTCCTAATACTCCCTTTCTTCTCTGTTGGACTAGACAACATCAGGAATGAGGAGGATCACTCTTCGCCCCTCTCCCTGTTAGACTATAACCCGCTCTATCAGTGAGTCGCTGATAGAGAAGAAGCTAATGGGAATGGCGAACACAAACCAGTTGGTATACTTCAGCTACTACGGCAGTTATCTTTGCATTTGTTCTCTGAGTACACGTTTCAGGAACCGAATAACAACTTTTGACATTATTGTTTCAGTAGAGTAATTGCCTAACTCTTTTCCTACCACACTCTCTCTCAGCTGCGTGGAAGGGAGAGATGTGTGAAATGGAAGGGTGATCATTGTTCATTCAGTAGCTAACCTCCACTTCCTCATCGCCATTCTTGGAGCATTCGCCAGTCTCTTCGGGCGAATCTTCTCCACTCTCCAACATTGGAAGTGTGTCACGGGTGCTGCTCTACATTTACGCAATAGAAAAAGAATCGAAATAAACAAAAACGTTTTGACTGACATCGTCCACGTCCTCCTGTACCTCTCCTTGAACCCCTTCAACTTCCATTGCAGACTCATCGGGCACGGTATGTTCAATGACGGCATCCACTCCATCCCGAGCTGCATCCGTCTCCACTAAAAAGGTCAGTAATTACGGATAATACGGCATCTGTCATAGGAAAAAGATTTAATGAATGTAAAAAGGAGAATGAAAAATCATAATAGAAACGTCTACAATTCAATATCACTTGAAAAACTATGAGAAGTGTCAAAACGAGAACCTTGCGATAGCTCCTGACTGCTCTCCTCAGACCCGATTGCCTGCACATATGACTCGTCAAGAACTACCTGCTCCGCCTGAGAAAATACAACTAAAAGAAACTACCCAGTATTCACTAGCTTACGTCGTCTGCCATTTCTTTTTCTATGAGTGGCGGAGCCGCATCATCAAATGTTATAACGCCTTCCATCACGCATGTACGATTGAAGAGAGGTCTGAAAGCGGTCTGGCATAGCGAAACTGTCTGCTAATCGAGCAATGAGATAAACCGCCGTTAAATGAGAACATGTATGCAATAAACAAAAGTTTTTAAAAAGTGAATTTGTTGTGCACTAAATTAGTTCGAGTTTTCTCAAAATTACGGTAACTGGTATACCATTTGTCGCGTTGTGACCAAAGTCACACACTACGCAGCACGGTATGGTCGCATTTATAACTAACTATAATATGCCCATTAATTTTAGCTTACAGAACTTTGCCTTTTATTTTGTTTCATTTGAATATAATTTGCGGAATTTTGAACCACGCATTCGAATTTCAATCTATGCTAAAGATATCAAGAAAGAATTTTTTTTAAATTACTTTCCGATCGAAATCTACCGTAGGCCTTCAGTAAGATAAGATTTTTTCTTTCTCTGCCTTGCGCCTCGCGAATCTCGCTTCTCTTCTCTCTTCGTCTTTTTCCTTTGTTTTTGTTTCCGGTGCTTCTTCTTTCAGTTGCACCTTTTTGTGCTTCTTCTTTGAGCTGCACCAACTCGATTCTCATGAGCACCCATTTGCTTTCATATTTTCTCTTCACAATCAATCGAACATCGAACTAACCATAAAGTCTAACCTAGCTTCTCGTGTTTTTCTATACTAACTTGTGTGTTTAGTATTATATTTTCAATACTACTGAAATCAATCGTATCGGAAGGAGCACTTTCTTTGTGTTCTTTAATTCATTCTCAGCAATATATTCAAATATATATTCAGGTGTAGCTCAATATATTCAGGTGTAGCTCATTGTGTATTCCAATTTTGGTGTTCTCCTTCCTAGTAATAACACAATTTTTTTCAGCCGTTAAATGTGTAAATCTCTGGCTGCCCCAGTGTGATTCGACCATTGCAGTCGTCGCTGCTGTATTGGTTCTGGCCGTCGGGCCTCTTCACCATGATCGGTCGAATGATCCAGTTCGTGGTGGACGTGCAGCGTACGATCACTGACTTCACTCTGCTCCTCACCAGTCCCTCCTCCATCATGGCCGCCATCGGACTATTCCTACAGGTACTCTATTCCTACTTTTAAAAAATATGAATTTTGAGCCCAAAATAGTGTTGTTTTCTTAATTTGGAAAAAAAAAGAAAGCCATTCACATAACAAGTTTGGTTCTCAAGTTGTTGATGTTTACCATTCTGACATTGCTCATCTGCTGATTGTAGTTCGGTGCAGCTGCTCTTCTGGCCATCGTCGTGCCCATCACTGTCCGTTCCCTCGTACTGCCCTCTTCCATCGAATCCACTGTCCCTCTCAATCTCGTATTCGACGCCTGCGAGGATCAGGTACACATCTCGCACATGATTCTCTTGTGTAAGCTTCGTCTTCAAATTGAACTTCTATTCAGATACACGCCATCTGCAGTTTCCCTACGGCGACTCTCCATGTTCAGGAAGTAAGCTAACCCAAGGAAAAAATTGCAAAAAAATGAGATGCATTAACGATAACATTTTCGGGTAATTGTATTAATTACGAAAAGATATTGCTCATTTCTGTTCCCGTGCTTGTTTAAAATATAATCTTTGGACAACTCTACTTCTTCAGAACACAATCTTCTCTCCGAATGTGTACTATGCACTGAACGTGAAGCTTCAGTTCGCCGAGGTTGAATCGACGAAAAAGTTGGGACTCTTCCAGGCGAGAATCTTCCACGTCCTTTCATCATTAGAATGCAGTGCACCTGTCATCCCTATTTTGTTTTACTTTAACACTTTTAAGCACGCTGGGAAACAATAGGTGATAATAGTCTAATTTTCTACATTTGGTATTCCTCTCTTCTTTCGATTGAGAATGCAAGAGAATGGATGCTTTGCAGAATCTGCTTCGTGTGTACGACGACGAGGACAGACTCATGCGGGAATACAGCAGGACGAGTTACATCCGAGAGCCTTCCGTTATCAGGAAGGTCCGTGCACCAATACTCACTCCCCATTCTCCTTTTTCTCTCGAATTATCTGATGAGGACAGCTTGTCAACTTGAAAGATTAGATTAAACGTTTTATGTGACTCTTGCATCTTTTCTGTAGTAGACAGATAGAGAAAAGAATCAAGCAATGTTTGTAAGTTGAAGAACAACAATTACTCTTATTCCGTAGCTGTTTCTCATGCTCTCGATAGACTAGTGATGAATGTCCTCTCCTTCCTCAGGCGACATGGATGTTCTTCTTCCCTCTCTATCTCACTGGCTTCTTCACGACTGCTGCTCAGTTGGATATCCCCTTGACTGCCGAACACTTCGAGGTCAGGCATTACATCCTCCATCCTGTTTCATTCCTGGATCGTAGAACAACTTGTACCTGCTCATTCCGACTTGCAATATATGATAATATAGAACATAATTGTTCAGGGTTGAAACTGATATTCCTTCAGAATCCCTCGAGTCCCACATCTAAAATCTTCTTCCAGCTGCAGAATAGATTCGCCGAGGTACCTTTCAAGGTTGGGCTCGCAAACTCAGGAGTGGCTAGTATTGGCTAGTGGTTTTCGGATTGATTGCTATTCTTCGTATATTTTTGCCCGAAGCATTAATATGGCTTTCTACATTTCTTATAGTCTCTACACTGCTTGGCTAGCTAGATAACATGTGTGTTTGCCTCTAATTCACTCGCTTATTCGTGAAAGATAAGTCTATGTGGAGTCTAATTCCATTTGGTGAAATGGTGGGATAATAGTGCGCTTCCTTCCATTGATTGACCTATTTTGCCATGTTTAGAGAAAACATCACATTAAAATATCAGGAGATACATTTTTGCGTTTTCTCTCTTTTGGTAAACAAAACAAAGAAACAATCAATGCGACATTGTGATAGTCTCGTATAACTACGAGAGGTGGAATTAGCAGTCTTAATTATAGGGGATAGCCAGTGGATGGGATGGAGAAACATAAATAGAATGGTCGCTGCGAAGAGTGTGTTAGAGTACTTCTTGATTGTGCCAAATTAAATAAAAAGATGTCTATAATGTAAAAATATTGTTATCGAATAATATGAATTTTTATCCGGACTAGATAGTCATGCCCTTTCCATGGTGCGTGCTCAGGTGGAGTCAGCGGATCTCTCGGTGGTAGCTCAATTCGGCCTCGTCCGCCATCTCCTCTACTACTACCCGGTTTGTCGACTGCTGCCTATCAATTGTAGATCTCGTATTTTGCAAACGCTCAAAAAATCTAACAGCTGTATTTACAAAACGTACAAATGCAGAAGCAGCTTTAGAAGGAAACACTCGTCCAGTATTTTATGTTTTAAATGAGATGATGATATAATTGTGTTGAGATGATGACGTTCACGATGCTGTGGCTACCAACCTTCCTCACTCTCTCCCTTCTACTCTTCCTCAACTGGGGACTACGAGTAACGAGGGAGGTCGCGGGTGAGATGGAGAGGAGAGGAGAGAAGAGGAAGCAGAGTGGGTCCTTCTCTCTTCTCTCCTCCATCCAAAGAATACCAAATGATCACGGACCAGTACTACATATGTCACTTAACCAAGAACACTCTTTTGCTCTTTTCGAAATGTAAACCGGTGATCTCTGTTCTTCTTTCACCTCCATTTAGTTGCAGTGAAGGCGCCGGAGTCAGCAGAACTGGTGGCAGCAGATAATGGAAGAGGAGAGCAGAGGAGAGCAATTGAACGAACTCCGATTAGAGAGCCCATTATCGAGGAGGAGGAGAGGTCAGACTATTAATTGAACTATTCTTATCTGTCGTGTCCAAAACACATTCTCTTTGCCTTGATTTAGCAATCGAGCAAGTCGTCTTAGTCAAGGAAATAGGAATAAATAGCCACTTGCACCTGATTTTCCATCTGCACCCTTGATCGCGGCATTTATCATTCAATAGTTGTTGAATACGACAGTTCCCTGGTCCCTCCCTTGTCTACCCGAGTGTTGTCCCTTCCAGTCCTTCCTCCTTCTTCTCTGTGTTCCAATCCGCCCGTCGCTTCCTCCAGTCCCAGTACCATCTGCGGATTCGCGTTAGATGTGAACACCCTTCCTTGTTCAGTTTGCGATTCGTTGACTGATACGGTAGCCTGAGGGATATACCTACAAACATATTATGGTTGATCGATGTTTTGCTTCAGGGAAGACGAACAACTAACCCCCTCTTCCTCGCGCTCCTCTACCGTCTCTTTCGAGGAGGTTCACCGGCCTGAGGAGTCTCTTAGACGGGATACTGTAAAGGTACGGTAGAAAGTCAGAGGATGAGAAACTAGAGAAAATTACGTATAAATAACACAATCTGTCAATTAATTTATCAAAATCTGACAATAAATATATTGTATTTATATTTATATAAGCAAGTGTTCACTGTTTAAATGATGTTTCAGGCGTGTGATGAGTTCATTCCCGACAATGTAGAGGAACTTCCCGAGTGTGCGCCTCCCTTCCTCATCGATGGTCTCACTTCCCTCACTCCCGTAACGTCTACCGTAATCCCTCTCGAGTACGGTAGCGAGAAGGGACCCAGGAAGAGACGCTAATCGATCATTTGTGTACAGATGTAGTTGCAATTAGTGTCCTTTATTTTACTATTTTACCTCCGAATGCCTTAGAATTTTTGTAGTATGGGTTGCAAAAATTGAAATATACTGCGAATCTGTGATTAATCGATCTACCTCGTGTCCTCATCATTTAACTTGTATTTTTACCATTGGTTGCTCAACAGTATTCGACATACATATTTTCAAATGCTCAAAGTTTATTCGAATAAACTGCTTCAATTTTAACTATGCCGATCTATTTCTCCGGTTCTTGGCCGTATATAATATTGATTTACTCCCCAATCCCCCATGTAACATTGATTATAGGATGTTTGGCAATGGGATGGTCGAGTAACTGGTTGTCATCCCGTATCTCTCCCTTCGCACGCACGAAGTTCCCTAGATCGCTCCTTCTGCCCCATCTTCGTCTTTCTCTGCACGACGATGGGGGAGAAGCCTATCCGAGAATTTGACGGACTGGGTTTCGGCCAGTTCATCCGGAGTACAGTCTCCACTCTGATGCCCTCTTCGTCGAGGATAGAGGCAGTGCCGGCCATGGGTGAGCCGTGAGATGACTATTAGTGTCCTACGATTATCGCAATGTCTGATCATAGCTGCAGCGAGATCGCGATATTTCACAGATAATTGAGAAAATGTCCTACCCTGACCACGACCCATCTTTGAGCAAAATGAATATGATTTTTGGCATTAATAGACCAGAAAAAAACGAATCACAGAGTTGCAGCGGTTTCACATATGTTTACTGTGGTATTTCTTTCAAAATATCCTGATTCTTACGCGAAAAGGCGTTTCTCGAATTTTTATTTCAGTATCTGCAGTATCTGAATCAGCGACCTTCCGTCCGATGTTGCCGCTCAGGTCGCTGTTAAAGTAATTGTTTTGTATATTATCGAAATTTTTCAGAATGTACGACTTAACCACAGGTTAGGACGGGGGGCACACACACAGACATATATTCCTCTTAATATGCTCATAGTGAGTCGCAACCCCTCCCATCGTTGTCTTATTTACTGACTTGGGAAATGGCTTCTTAGTCAAAAAAACGAAGTGTCCTTTCTCTCTCTCCTATCTTGAAGGCTGTCATGTTTAATCATTATTTTGAATGATTCTTGTTCTAATGGAGAATACACTCAGCACGGTTTCGGAGGAGTCTTGCCCCGGGTTCTGCGGTCGGATACCCAGCAAGGATGGGAACTCCTCCATATGCGGAGTTGGTTTGATTTATTGTATATGAGTGACTATCTGAGAGAACCGAGCAATATCACCTATAGGCCGTACAACGAAAAATAAAGTGCTGATTTTAAGATCTCCTTAGGGGTAACTTTTCACGTAGAGTTTGAAAATCGACCTTAGAAAGCCGTATCTCTGGCCCCTCGTTTTCAATGTCGCGCTGTGGTCAGTTTTTGTAACTTATGAACGGCTTATCCAAACCCCATAAATGCATAGTAATTCTGAAATATCTCGACGAGATAAGCACTTTTACTGTTGAAAGTGAAAGACTAGCTCATCTGTGAAAGAAGTTATGGCCATTTAAATTTTCAAATTCGCCGGCCTGAAAAAGTTTCAAAAGCTGTGCACTTTTAACTATGCTCATTCGATTCTGCGTGAAAAGTTACCCTTAGCCACATAATTGCAGGAAAATCGATGGGTGGTAAAGCAGGTTTATGAAACGCCAAATATGAAAATGCGTGTATAATGTGAAGGTTTTCTATAGTTTTCAGACGATCCACTGTGACTTCAGATCAGTTTTGAGCATTTTATGACTATTTTATCCCAGTGGAAATAAATGAAGCTGAAAAAAACCGAATTTGGCGCTTTTTCAAAAATCCGATTTTTATTCACATCGATTTTTCCCAAGTTTATGGCCAGTCATCTTTCCATTTTACATCGGAATCCTGCATTTGCTCAGCAGATCTTCCAGTATGTCTCGACATTAGTCAGAAAAAGTACTAGTGAGTACTAGTGAACATATCAGTAAGTCATGATTATTATTGCTTGAAAATGGCTGACGAGAGCGAACAATTTTGATTAAGTGGGTATTTACAAAGTTCGCGTAGACTGTGGAACAAACTTATGTAATTTTCAACTCTCCTAATATAGGCCAACTTAATAACGGATGTTATATAACACGTCCAATCAATTGAAAAATTGGTAAAATTTTAGTCATTGAAATACAAAAATTTATAAAATCATGCAAAATATATTTTAAACGCCAGTAATCGACTTAATTCGAATTAGAAAGTGATAAATTGTTGAAATATCAATGATTCACACTAAACTTTTCGCAAAATATAAAATTTTTATTTTCAATCCTTCACAAAAACAGGTTTTCAAGCAATAATAATCATGGCTTACTAATATGTTGCCAGCCTTCTAATACTTTTTCTGACTATTGTCGAGACATACTGGAAGATCTGCTGAGCAAATGCAGGATTCCGATGTAAAATGGAAAGATCACTGGCCATAAACTTGGGAAAAATCGATGTGAATAAAATCGGATTTTTGAAAAAGCGCCAAATTCGGTTTTTTTCAGCTTCATTTATTTCCACTGGGATAAAATAGTCATAAAATGCTCAAAACTGATCTGAAATCACAGTGGATCGTCTGAAAACTATAGAAAACCTTCACATTATACACGCATTTTCATATTTGGCGTTTCATAAACCTGCTTTACCACCCATCGATTTTCCTGCAATTATGTGGCTAAGGGTAACTTTTCACGCAGAATCGAATGAGCATAGTTAAAAGTGCACAGCTTTTGAAACTTTTTCAGGCCGGCGAATTTGAAAATTTAAATGGCCATAACTTCTTTCACAGATGAGCTAGTCTTTCACTTTCAACAGTAAAAGTGCTTATCTCGTCGAGATATTTCAGAATTACTATGCATTTATGGGGTTTGGATAAGCCGTTCATAAGTTACAAAAACTGACCACCTGGCAACAGCGCGACACTGAAAACGAGGGGTCAGAGATACGGCTTTCTAAGGTCGATTTTCGAACTCTACGTGAAAAGTTACCCCTAGGGAGATCTTAAAATCAGCACATTATTTTTCGTTGTACTGCCTTTGGTCAGTTCTCTCAGATAGTCACTCATATACGTCATTAATTTAAAGCTTTCATTCCTTAAAACCAACCCATTATGAGCAGAGTTTTGGAAAATCTGATTGTGTGTGATATACAATATTCCGTTATCATGGTTATTATACGAATTGGCTTTTCCAATCGAAAATGCTGCAGGCGTGTCCGTGGGGATCTCGAGTGGAATCGGGTCCTTACTGCTCACCATGCGATCATCCTATAGAGATGTACGCCTGGCTGTACCTATTATTGGTGAGTCTGCTCCATTTGATGTTACCACGAAAGGGTCTTTTCATGATTCTTCAACTAAATTTTTGTTGTAATTGTGAATTTTATTTAAAGAAGTTGGGAGGAAATGATTACTTCTGATACTGCTCGTAAATGTAACTTTTTCATGTACTCCGTAACTAAGCACCTTCCAGATTGCACTGGCGCCCTGTCTCATTCAGTGTTACCACGTGCGACGGAGCGTCCAAATATTTAAAAAGCAGTCAGTCGAACTATTTGTTTAATTGTGCATTTTTGGGCTAATCATTCCGATTGGAGAATTGAGTCATCTCAATTGCAGTGCGGTGTTAGCCGAGCTAGCAGAGCACCTCTGTATTCTCGTGGAGTGCTCATTGGCAGCTGTTGCCTCACTCTTAGTCTTCGAGCCATTCGGAAGTCTGGAACTGCATGGATGCAAGGCCACCAGGATAAAACAGTGGTGAGTGGATAAGAGAAAATCGAAACCTAATGATACCTTTTTGGAGAATAAGACAAGATTTTGTATATGTATGGGGTCATTGTCTCAGATGAGTTAGACACCGAACCATTTAAATGTCCTCGCGATATAAAATATATAAATGAAGGTACACATGGATGCACAATCCGAGGGTTCGATTCGCGAAGACGATTCCCTGTGCACACGAAGTTGTCTACCCGCTGTGAGTTATCTTCCCAAGATTATTTCTCTTTCTTTCCATCTACTTTCGAATTTGGAAAACTAGTTTTCAGGAATTTAAAGAAATAATTGAAATGCTCAGGCAATCTCTTCCCATTGTCTACCTCTCTTTCTGTCTCGTGAACACACTCATACTGCGGTCAATACTCTACGCTGTCTATGTGGTATGTATGAATTACATGATTCCTTCCGTTCCATATGACCTCTAGCTGTTATGGATCCTGATACCGTTCACTAGTTCTAGCTCTACCTCTCTATTTGTTGTTATAAAAGGTGGAAGGGCAAGTGGAATTTATGTTTTTGTTTTATTGAATTTACATCTTCCAAATTTGAATAGATCAAAATGCAGCGTAAGCACCGGCCGGCTCGATCGTACTTCGCATCTCTGTTCACACTGCCTCTCCTCGGGGTGCTCAACATTCTAGCAGTGAGTCATTCCCTCCTTACACCGGGATCACGGCAAACCCCGTGAGCAGCAACTGTCACCTTAGACACGCAACGATCTTACGAAATATTGAACATGAATAAATTGCCGTCGTCGTTGTTAATTGTAGAGAGTGAATGGATGAATGTTGCAGTCGGGGGCGATCTACCACGTGTTCCCCTATCTGATCGCCGTGTATGCAGTGGGGGGACAGGCAGTACTCTTCGCTTCCCTCAAACCAATCTCCAGTGCTGACTTGTGGCAGAAGATGGTCAAGACACCCAGGGTACGCTACAGTCGAGGGAAATCCATTCTTGGGCGAAACAGTGGCAGGGAAATAGTAATACTGATAATATTGACTATGAGTTCACACATTTAACAACAAATATTATTTGAGGAACTGGCTCATCAGTTGCTGCTTATGTTCCTCTTTGCATTTGCCATCGTAGCCATCATGGTGAGGAGTGGCTATGACTGGGTTAGTCATTATTCCTCAATTTATATTCCAGCTAGGACAAGGTAGTGAGTGATACTAGTGTGATGCTCAGGCTGCGATCGGCGCCCTCCTCGGATTGGTCATCGCCCCTCCCATCTTCTTCTCCCTCACTACAGTACTCACCCATCCCATCGCAGTCAACACGAACCATTAGCCGGCTCTCGTCCCGGCCGTATATATTTCCTTCTTCTTGCTCATCTCCTCTCCCCCTATCATCCGATGCATTCCAGACATGAAATACACTCAAAGTTCCATGATCACTCGTTTATATTGTCATACACATCGAGATACTTGTGTAGCATCCAATTCTCCTCCCCATATTTCATGCCAGCTCCCCCCCCCTCACTCCTTCCTCATCTCTCCTTCAAAACTCACACCACAAATACTTAAATCTAACCTATTTAACCCCCATTACGTTGAAGTTGATTCCCGTTGAAGTCAGCATCCGTGTTTATATATGTGCAAATGTTTTCACTGTTTTCGGAAGGTTCATTTATCTCTCAGATTGCCAATTCGATCTTTCTCATTTTCTTACTTTATTTTATGTTTTTCTCCTTTAACTATTAATTTTCACCACACGAGCATGTGACTTAGCTTTCAATGCATGCGAAAATGTTATGCGTGAACGTGAATTAAGATCATAAGCCGGCTCATCGCAACCCTCCCCTCATTAGACTTGTCATAACTTCATTTGATGGATGACGAGGACTTTGCTTCTATTGCACTATCGCTATAACGTTTGAACTGTAAGTTACATGTATCGATCGACTACCGATTTTTTGTCTTGTTTCTGTTACGGTCGCACTGGTTGCATATCAGGTGACGAGACGTGTGATATCGAAAACATAATGAAGATTATCCTATTCAAAATTTGTTCTTCATGCACAATAATGAGTCACCAAATTCTCTGATTATTTTTGGCCCAATTACTGTGGCAAGAACAACCTGCATCAATATAAGGGAAGGAAGTTGCGTATTTTGGAAAACATGAAGCTTTGAAGGCCTAAGCAAGGATTCAAGGAATTTGATCACTCACACAGCGCTGAAAGTCCTACCCGATTTTTCTAAAATTTTACCAAAATAGGGTACTTTCAGCGGTTTGTGATTGATCAAATTCCTCGAATCCTTGCTTAAGCGCTCAAAGCTTTCGTGTTTTCCAAAATATGCAACAGCCTCCCCTTATGTTATGTTAATCCAAATCATCAATAATATATTTTTAATATAAAAGTACACGTTTTTTGATAGTTCTTCATTTGTAAAGTTGGTTTGTGATACTATTGGTTGGTACAGTAATGATCATCAACTTATGAAACCATCCCAGCTGATAACTGGTCGTTCCGCTTCTCTCTTTTATCTCTGTTACTTAAGTTGCTCTTATTTTCTCGTTGTGTACGTCCATACATTCGCCTAATCTTCAATTTACTATCAGGCTGCGATGCCGGAATGGAATCGACCAAAAACGGAAAGTTTCGAAGCGTTCAAACAAATACGGGATTTGGATTCTTCAACGTTAGAGAACGAATTCAAGCGAGCACCTATAGAGTGAGTTCGGCTTGCTAATATTTTAAATCTACTTCTTCATTCAGTGTCTTAAAGAGAGTGACTCAAATGGAAAGCAATGCAAAAGAATATTTGGCAAAATTCGATTTGGAAAATGGACTGATCTTTTACTCTCGAGCTATGGACATTGGCTTGGGTTTTCTAAGGAGAGCTAAAATGAGGAAACCTGAAGGACAAAGGACGAATTCGGAAAACGACGTAAGTGAACGACTAATTCTGATTGTATATGTAATTTGCAGATCTATAAAAGAATAGAAAAGATCGTGATGGACTGTCTTTGTGATTCAGAAAAACTGACTTCCGAACTTAAGAAGCTTTATGTGCAGTCAACTGTAATTACAGGTTAGTTTGTTTTATTTTGCGAGATTTCACTCCACATCTCAGACTCGAATGGTGCAGCAACATCAATCAGTTTTATCAATCTTCAAGGCAAAAACTATGAGGTTTCATTCGTGTAACGCCTCGAATATACTTGAGTCATGCAGTTGATCTCCCCACGATCGATTGTGAAATCGCTGAAGGAATCAGGAGAGTTGAAGTATCTGCTGATTGACATCAGAGAACCATCTGGTAAGATAGGACAATTATTGTTGAATGTAGTAAATGTCTACTTCTCAGGGGAGCAAGTTCGATATGAACCAAACGAGAATGCACTCGCAATCCTCAATTTACCCAAGAGTAGTTTCCCCACCACTGGGTGAGAACAAAATGATCATTTATTGATTATTGTTGATTATATCTTCTACGTGGAATATAGCTTTCGTGGTTTGATCCCTAATCGTTCAGACTGACCCTCAAGACTTGTATCTCAGTGCTTCCCTCTCAAGACAAACATAAACTGCATCGGATATCGGAGTTCGAGATGGTGATTGTGATGGGGAGAGAGACGGACGACGATCGGGAGTCTCTCAATGCAATCGCCACTGCACTCGTGGTCAGATATACCATTCCTCCATTCACTCACTCATTATTTTGTCCATGGTAGACCTTTAATCAGTCGTTCAGGTTTACAATTATACTGCGAAGATCCAACGATTTTGTATAATGGATGGAGGATTCAACGCGTGGAAGAAGTTCTATCCACCGTTAGTTTTTTTAAAAGGTCAAAAATGTAAAAAAATCCCCGTGTATGGTGGCATTGTTTCCTCCTTTTCTAAGCAAAACTGGTAACTGTAAAAATGTGAATAAATGTAATGCCTCTGATGTGTATTATCTTATAGATATGTGAGTGGTGTGAAGCAGAGGCCTTCGTGTGTGGACAATGACGATCTGTCCAGTTTGATCCGCGACTTCAGAAAGAAAGCAAGTATGGTTTCAGAGAGATATAGGCATGACTTGAATGTAATTTGTTTGTAGGTATCTCAGAAGCACCTCTTTATCCTGATATATTCACTCCTTCGAAACCACCAAGGGATTCACCCAATCCTCCTGCCCCTGCATACAATTCTCCTGGGTAAATATCTTTCTTTCACAAACATTTTATTTCTTCTTGATCTCTATAAATTAGTGTTTCGAGGGTCTAAATTGCAGTGACTCTCCTCTGATTCCATCCACATCTCCTCTTCCTCCTGCATCTTCAACTATTCCTCCTCTTCCAACTCTCACCGATGTTCAAGTTTGTCCATTATTTACGTTGCCCTCAATTCTCTGAATATAATGAGAAAAATGTCTCTCATAATGATGATCCCAAGAATGGAAGTAGTTCTTAAGCCGTATCCTTCCATTGGTGGAAGTATCTCATCTGGTCCTTCCCTTCCCAATTCCTCTTCTTCCACCGCTCTCTCCTCCATTCTCTATCCAACGAGTGAGCAAATATCCTATTGTATATTTAATTGATTAATATTCTTGAGCAATTGCACCTCCTTCAATTGGCAACCAGAATGCATCTCTGCCCTCACTGCCTCCTGTACCACGAGTGCCCAATGTCCCCGGAAGGGAACTCAAGCCTCTATCTCAGGTATACGCCCTCCTTCTTAACTACAATGTTCGTTGACAAGTGTGACTTCAAGTGTAAGCAGGTGCCCCGGCCTGTCACAGAGGGAACTGCAGTGGCATTCATTCCATCCATCAATCGATCTGATAAACCATCGATGAGAGAGATGATGACGTGAGTTGGATGAGGGGAGGAAGGGGGGAAGGAGGCTTCTTCTTCCAGTCCTCAGCAGCGAAATGGTCTCATCGAGATGTTCAAATTGGTGCAGGCGAATACGAGCAGTGCTTCGACCAGAGGAGGGACGGTAGGCTACTATCCTCCTTATTCATAGGGATATCACTCACTGGGGATGCATAGCCTCTTCCCTCTTCAGAGACCTGGATTCACTGGACTGCATAACAACGGGAATACGTGCTTCATGAATGCGACACTCCAGGTTAGATTTATTACAAACATCGAAGTATAGGGGGAAGGTAGTCGCGCGTGAATATAATTACTGATCTATGTGAAATAGTGTATCAACGTGTAAGCTCTATCGTAAAAATTGAATGAGGCGACAATTGAGGCTCTATTCCATACGAATGTGGTCAGGAGACTCTTCACTCAAGAGAACTTCCCAGCTGCGTGCAATGTGTGCGTTTCACTGCATCTCAATGGTATAATGTGTTAATGATCTCTGGTCGCAGATCGAACAAGATGGGTACGAATGGAGTGATGGTAGCTGCAGTCTCTGCTCTCTTCGACCTCATGTGGGGTGGACAATTCCGCGCCTTGAGAATCACTCGATTCATTGTGAGTTCTCCTCTTTCGCTCCTCTTTCTTCATCCACTACAATTGTCAACGGCTGTCGATGTGGGAGAGTGAAGTAGTGATTGTGTGACTGCAGTCGCTCTTCTCGTCCGAGGTCAACTCCACTCTGGCAGATGGCCATCAACACGATGCTCACGAGTTTCAGACTTTCCTCCTCGATGCATTGCATGAGGACACCAATGTGGTCAGTCTGTAGGGGGGAAATGACGGAAGAGAAAAAAGAGTTGGAGAGACCTTGTCTCAATGGTAATGGAAGAAGAATATATGATTTACAGGGTCTCCGTAAGGGATTCGAGCAGAATTACAAAGGAGGGGCGAATATCGCAGCAGAAGGAGCGGATTTCGAGAGGAAGAACAAGGGATTCGCAGATTCGCCCATTCAGACCGTGTTCTATGTCAGTTTGCATTCAACATATTGTGCACCTAAATATTGATTTGTAGCTTCAAACTATCTCGGAGCTAACGTGTGAGGCATGTGGCGAGACTTCAGCTACTTTCGAGGTATACATTCCATTCGCAAAATTTGCTAAAATTTCGAATTTTTTTCATTTGAAATATATTAATTTGTGAAATGAAGGAATCATCGTGTCTATCTCTCGAACTTCCATCTTCTCCCTCTACTTTCCTATCCGATTCAATGGGCAAACACTTCTCTGAAGTGGTCAGTTTAGTATCATATTAATGTTGATTGGTGGTCCTTGTTATTCTCTTGTCTCGTCATTCATCATAATAGTTATAATGTATCTACGCCCGAGGCGCGACGAGACGATAACAATTCAGAGGTTGAGTGGAGGGGAGTGCTGGAATTGTCCCCGGTGCAGAGGAGCGAGGCCATCGAGGAGGAACACTCGACTGTGGAGACTCCCTCCTGTTATGGTACGATGAGTTAATGAGTAGCATGAGGGACTGACAAACTGGTTCATTGGGGGATGGCATGGGTATACTTGCATCTACAGGTAATCCACCTCAAGAGATTCGCCTACCGGGGAGGAGGATATGTGAAGAACGAGATTGATGTCGGTTACTATCGCATTCTGAATATTATATTATAGTTTGTGTCGGCTAACTACATACATATAATATAGTTATGAATTTAGGTGAGTTTTCCTCTGGAAAGACTCGATCTTCGTCCTTACTTCCATCCCAGTTCTCCCCATCGATCATCCACATTACCGTATCAACTATACTCCGTTACTGTAAGGGCCAATTGAATATTGATCGTAGACTACTGTAATTTGAGAACCACACGGGATCTCTCTCTTCGGGTCATTACACCTCGATCACCTCTATCGATGGTTCATGGATGAAGTGTGATGACGAGTGTCTCTCTTCCTTTGATCCCAGGAACATATCGGTATGTTCCCTTTTATTGAATAAGTAGCATGGAAAGACGAATAACTATAAAATCATTAACGTTGGCCCTAATCGGCTAATTTGGGTCAGGTTTAGTTCAGGCTTTTTTGTGGAAAATTTCTTTAAAGCACGGATAATTTAAGACATGGCCTCAATCTCTTATTGATCTCATTCCAGCCTTCGGGATCCTACATTCTCTTCTACAAGAATGTCAATTGAATTTATCAACTCAAATGGCCCTGATATCCAATTATACCTTTTATATAACTTGTAAATATCATAGATTGATCTAAATATTAAATTATAGTTCACTGAGAGACGTTATTCATTTATCAGTCGATCGCTCAATTTTTTTTTATTTGCTACCGATATTGTATATGCACGACATTCTATATGAAAGTATTCTATCGATCGACTACAATTTTTCTTGCCATGTTCTTGTTACGGTTGCATTGGTATCATAACATCATATCTTGTAACGAAAAGACGAATAACTATATTTTGGTATCATAACATCATATCTTGTAACGGAAAGACGAATAACTATAAAATCATTAACGTTGGCCCTAGTCGGCTAATTTGGTTTAGTTCAGGCTTTTTTGTGGAAATCAGAAAGATATGAAGTATATGCTAATGGAATTTGTCTATGAATTTACATTAATGAGTCACCAAATTCTCTTATTATTTTAAACCCTGTAAAGTATTTAATTTATTAATTGTCTTATTTATTTAAAAAGGTGGTTCGTGATACTACCATTGGCCACAGTAATCCTCATGAAACCACCCCAGCTGGCAACTGGCTTCCCCGCTTCTCTCCTTTATCTCAATGTTGCTTCTATTGTCTTTTTTGTACTTCCATACATTCGCCTTCTTTTCTTTTGACGGAAACTCTTTCGCTGTCGTAATTCACGTGCATTTTGCCATTACTAACTTTCTAAACGTGCTCTCTCAGCAATATTGCATAATAACTACGCGGCCTCTATTTAGGCCCTGCCATCAGGTTGATGAAATAGAGAGTAGGGGCGAGTATCTGGTTCACTGCGCCATGCTTGTTGCGCCTTTGCGCGCGTTAGATTAAAGCGAAAGTGCCGAGTGATGGATTGACAGCTCATCCTTTTTTGCCATCATAGTATTTCCTGTCTTTTCTCCACGTAACGCGCCGTGCAGTGCCAGTCTACGCACTGGTTAAAATAGATAATTGAGGTGGTAAGACCGCTTTTCCTTACTTTATTTGTGCATTCATTCAATTTGATAGATGTCGATTCCGCTTCTTCCATTAAAGTTTTCCAACACCCATGACAATAATTTGAATTGGCGGGAGTACCCTGATCACGACAAAACGAGCGAGATAGTGTGTAAAAGGGAGAGAGCGGGCGTGATCAGGCAATTCAGACTCTTACTTTGCGGCTCTACCCTGGTGCAAATATTGAATTTCAATTATTTTTATTATTCCAGTTTAACTAATTAGAGCCCGTTCTATTACACTGTTAAATAATATAGAAAGGCATTTTCGAGGGTGTTGGGTAACTTTAATAATAGTGATAACTAATAAATCATAACTTTTCACAATGTTATTATCTTGAGATGGATCGACAACGAACTCGAGTAGAGTCGACGAGTACAATGAAGGAGAAGACAGCGGCACTCATGGATCTATACGGTGGACTATTGTCGATTATTGTCGAGTGCAATTAGTGTTGCAAATAGGGAGAGCTTAATACAGGTGCAGATTTCGTGGTTTACTTATTAATGTCTTGAGTAAAGGAGACGACGATGAGTTGGGAGCTGAGTGCGTGGCAGAGGAGACGGGACTGGCGGGTGACTTCCTCCTGCATGGAAGGGAGAACGAGGTAAGAGCGCAGGGATCACACCCTCTGATCTATACTGATTCCAGATCGAACAGTACATCATACACCTTCGCAAACTCCTGGTTGAGGGCGAGGGAGAGACGATCATTGAGGTGGGCATTCAATACTCGGAAAGGGGAGTACTACGTTCGTATATAATAATATATTTATCGCTCGTGGCGGGGATTCAATTAACGAAAACTAGGGATTATACAGGGAAATTAATCATCACAATACGATATTACGATGCCGAATGAACGGCAAAGAAACTATTGAAAAGTTGCATCGATATTTTTAATGCAATGAGAGACCTAGGGCCGTATTCTAGGTGAATTACTGCTATTTTTTTTTTCGTACCGGCGTGGTGGCGCAGTGGTGTGAGGCGCCACTCGCTACACAAGGGACCTGAGTTCGATCCCCCGCCGAGGCAGACCAAGCCCTCTATCCCTCCGGGGTCGGTAAGAGAGACAATTGAGAGATTAGGATTACTAATAATGGAGTCGTCGAGACGATTCCAATGTGATAGGTGCGAAATGGGCAAATTTTAAGGCGGTGACCTCTAGTGATACCTATTCGGGAGGAGAAATTAAAGAAAGAACACAAATCGATATCATAATAGGCGAAAATTATTTTGTAACAAGTGAGAAGATCTATCTTAAAACGACGATCGGAAAGAAGGGGGAGGTTGAATGTCTTCAGTCGTTCTTGGTAGGAAGCAGGTGGTAGATTGCACCGGGAGAAGACGAGTCTTGTGAATCGCCTTTGTACCCTTTAAATTCGTGCAACAACAGAAACAGTGCAGGGATTCCATAGCTCACTACAGTACTCGAGAAGGGTATTTTAATTCTGGAATTATTAGCCCCTATGGTTGACATTACTATTATCCATTGCGAGTGGATATTCAGCATCCATAATTATTATAAATAAGGATATGTGAAATGGCAGGTGGGAGTGCCAATCTCCACGAGTGGCACAGGCCCATCCACAGTGAGTGGACTATCAGAGGAGGAACTGGCGAAGGCAATGACTGCTCACGAGAATCTACTCAAGAAGGTGGGATACACTCTCCAATACTCATGCTTCCCACCTTCTCTTTACCCGCCCGGTTTTCAAGTCCTTTTATTCGGTTTTTTGATAATTTATTTATTTTTACTTATCTATGCTCCATTTCGCATGCCAGGTGCCTGCAGTGGGAACTGTGATCGAGACACGCAAACAGCAGAATGGAAAGTGCACCTGTGTACTCTTGATACGAGACCCGCTCTCGGACAAGGATTTCATCGAGGTACGGTAGCATGAGCCACGGTGAATCCTGAAATGGAAAATACTGATTGGAATAGGTTGGAAATACGCTCATCAGTGATGAAAAAGCTTGGAAGAACACGTCTAATCCCAAATGAATATCTAATTGAAGTCGTCCTTGCAATGGATTGGTTGCAGATGCGAGTGGCAGTGGTGGGGAACGTGGATGCGGGGAAGTCGACTCTGCTGGGAGTGCTCACCCACTCAGCACTCGATGATGGACGAGGAGCTGCCAGGACGAAACTGTTCAGGTGAGGGGAAGGGAGGGGAGGGGAGGGGGACACTCATGACATACACTTTACAACCTTATTAATCTTTCGAATCGTCGAGCCTTCCTCGTTGAATGGCAGGTGAATGGATTCTTCTCCTTTGCAGACACAAGCACGAGTTCGAGTCTGGTCGAACTTCCTCTGTAGGCAACGACATTCTGGGATTCGGAGTGGATGGGAGAATCGTCAACAATCCTGACCCACACAATGGACATCTCGACTGGACTGAAATCACCCGGGATTCCAGCAAGGTATGTGGAGGCGAATCATGGTTACCCAACACCCGTGCAAATTTTTTAAACTTGCGCCATGAAAATATCTTACCGAGAATTCCATGACCAAGCACTAAGTATCGTAACTTTTTAAATTAGCGCTAACGGATTTACGCGCGTCTTTTTAAAATATTGTTTAATCGATTATGTGGGCTTAATATTGAAGCTTTTGCTGTTAGAATATATATGTCTACACCGGGGGAGAAGCGAGGATAAATTTGGTATAGAACCGGGCTTGTGAATGCTAATTACTGCACACAAAATTTTCACGCTTCAAACCCTCCCGAAAATCGGTCGTGATAATATAGGCCATTTTTAAGGGTGTTGGGTAACTTTAACCATTGAACTTTATATGATATATTTAAATAATTTTGCGCGATTGTGGAATTCTTTCATGCTATGAATTCTAGATTTCATAAGCAATATCTAAATTTTCGGTCTTCTACCCTTTCAATCTTTAACCGATTCTCCATTATTTCCCACCCACCAATATTTCACTTGTGGCGTACAATATTCTTTCCCAGGTGGTTACATTTATCGATCTGGCGGGGCACGAGAAGTACCTCAAGACGACCATCTTCGGAATGACCGGACACGCACCAGACTACACCATGCTCATGGTACGGTAGATCAATCAATGAGGATTTATGAAATTATTATTTCCTATTGATCAAGGAATTGACTTTGATGTGATTGAAGTGCAACTCTGATATTTAAATAGAAGTTTTGTTCATTACCGACCTCGGGTAGTTAATGTTCGATGTCAGTATTATGAATTCATAATATTCGAATAGAGAGTAGTTAATAACGAAGATATGATAGTAGAGTGTATTAATCTCTACAGGTTGGTGCTAACATGGGAATCATTGGAACAACGAAGGAGCATCTCTCCCTGGCACTCTCCCTCTCCGTGCCTGTATTCATCGTGGTCAGAATTATCTCTTATGAAATCTTCGAGTACAGTTACATGAGTATCGACAACTGAGTTGATTGATGTGAGTGTTCAGGTGACGAAGATTGACATGTGCCCCCCCAATATCCTCGAGGAAACGATGAAGAACATCAATCGATTAGTCAAGAGTCTGTTTCATCTCTCATATTTTAAGGAAATTGTTCCTAAGGCCATTAAATCGTGATCTCAATGCTTATACATACAGATATGCTTTTAAATTTATGCATGCACCGGTTCGACGAAAATGAATCCTGTTTTAGTGACGTTGAACAGGTGTTGTTAAGGTGCTGGTGCTCGTAAGATCCCGGTGATAATCAGGAAGACTGACGATGTCATCCACGCTGCAGTCAACTTCCCCAGCAAGAGGCACGAACCATTTGAGAATGGATGAGAATGAGAACAGTCAAATGAAGAAAATTTCCTAATTCATTTTCACATATAATATACAAACACGGCCCGTTAAAGCCTCCGAGATCAGAGCCGCAACGCATAAGAAATGCGCGTGGAGTTCGCTGGAGCGAAATAATAATAATCCTAGGGTTAATATTGGGCGAGTGTTTAATTTTGGTTTAAAAAATATTATTTGTTTATATAATCTATTCCGCAGAAGCGCAACGAATATTAATATTTCAAAAAAAGGTATACATGTACGTCATTTAGGCGAAAAAATGACTAAACTCTATGTTTGCCTTCGTACTCGCTGTCTTGAAATCGACAGAAGTCACTTCATTAAACATGTCTGGTCGTGAATTTACCATGTATGCATTCTTACATACATGCCTCATAAAAGTTAGGTTCGAAAAAATATATATAATTTTATATACGCTAGTAAAACAATTTAAACTGTCGTTTTGGATAGTTTTAAAAGAAATTTAAAATGCGACAGAACTTGTTTGATTGCCACATTTACGCTAAATCGAGTATATATATGGATGCATAACGCAAGCGCCTATAAAAGTTAGGTTTGCATTAATTTAAAATAAATTTATTTTTAAAATTAAAAATCGAAAACTTCCAAAACAAGCGAAGACCAGGTGCAGAGCCGGCACATGTTTTGTTAAAATTCATACAAATTATACCGTATTTTCTGCGCTCCTAACAAAATATTTTATTCGTGAACTGGTCCGCGTCACGGCCGCAACGCAGTTGTCTGACCGGACTCTTTTTCCACTGTTTAACGGGCCGTGACAAACTATATTAGCGGAAACGGTGATTCTTGCAGAGTCTGTCCGATCTTCCAAGTCTCGAATGTGACTGGACACAATCTCGATCTGCTGCGACAGTTCCTCAATATCGTGCCTCTGCGAAGGACTCTGTGCGAGTCTGACCCCGCCCACTTCCAGGTAACATTACACTCAGAATATTATAGCCATTCTTAATTTATTTCGTATTCGTCCTTCACTTGATCGTCACCTTTCAGATCGATGACGTGTACTGGGTGGACGGAGTGGGTACGGTAGTCTCGGGAACAGTACTCGCTGGCACCGTCACTGTGAACGAGACTCTTCTGCTTGGTCCCGACAATCTCGGACAATTCCAGCCACTGCAAGTGAAGAGCATCCACAGGTACGCTTTACGAAAATGGATATGATCTGTGAAAAATATGTGGCATGTGATGATTACTGCGAAGGATGTCCGATTCGCCCTTATTACGGTAGAAAGAGATGGATCAGTGTGATCTGTGCAGGAAGCGACTGCCAGTGAACAGTGTCCGTTGTGGGCAGACAGCCAGCTTCGCCCTCAGAAAGGTCAGCTGGGCTTCCTTAAATATTGTCGCGAAACGAGGTAGTTTACTGTAGGTATTGGAACATTTGTGATTGAACTGATTTTCCGATAGATTCATTTTAAAAGGTTGGAGAAGAAGGAACATTAAAATATCACTGCAGATTACAAAGCGCGACGTGCGAAAAGGGATGGTAATGGTGGAACCACGAGTGAACCCCGTCGCCAGCATGGCATTCGAGGCTGAGGTACGAGCATTTATATACGTTTTTTTGGGTTGCATAGCAAGGTTGCATAGCATTGTTGCGGAAATGTGTTCTCTGCAGGTGCTCATCCTCCATCATCCGACCACCATCAAACCCAACTACCAGGCTATGCTGCACATCGGGAGTGTGAGACAGACGGCGACTCTCGTGTCGATGACCAAGGTGAGCGAATGAGAGAGAGGAGAACTCATCTCATATCATACCATTTCATGCTAACTTCTTCTCTTGCAATTCTGACCAGTGGAAGTTTTCGTCTTTTCAAATAGTTCTTAATATAGTATCATTCTGAATCAATTCCCTGCAGGAGGTCCTTCGTACGGGTGAACGAGACACGGTGACGTTCCGCTTCATCCGCCTTCCCGAATATCTCACGCCAGGCACGCGGATGGTCTTCCGCGAGGGACGAACCAAGGCTGTAGGCACCATCACCAAGGTAAGACGGGTCATCTCACCATTAGCAATTACCCGTGAATATTCGAATCCCTGCATGTGATCACTAGATATGAAGAGATTGTTTGCGTGGAGATGCAGTAGTAGTATTGCTATTATCAAAAGGTTATTAATTATATTCTGTTTAAGAGCTCACACATTTATCATTGCCACTATTGGAATATTTTTTTTATTTTGATAGTGTTCGATTATCTAATGAAATCACAAAGTATGAAATAAGAGTGTTGATGAGAAGGGAATGCTGCAGGTGCTTCCTCACAATACTCTCACTTCGGCACGTCGTCAACAGAAGGACAAACTGAGACCGCCCCGTGAGTTCATCCCTTGGCTGTGGCAATCATTCCTCTTTTATTGTCACTCACAATCGATTTGTTTAATTCATTTTGCGATTATGGATAAGTTCCTTACAGAAAATGAAAAATAGGGAGCACCACGCAAAATTTAGAATTCTTCTAAATAATACGTTTGTGTTGTGTTTGGGGTAATCGGTGATGTGGAATTCCGGAAATACGCTCAGATTTCACTACAAATTTAAATTCACAGCGTATAAAGCACCCTTTGTTGACTCCTCTTTCGTGGTGTGCTTGCAGCCGCGACGCCTAAATTTCACGCGTGCGCGCCAGTGCGCTTGGGCAACTAATATTCGGGCTGTCATATTAATCTCAATTTGGCTCATAATTTCATCAAAGACCGTCAAGGAGCATTACTTTCATCAAATAATTATCAAAAAGATGTAATTTTCACATATTGCAAATGAATTCAAAAAGAAAATCGTTATTTTGCGAGGATCATGTTACAGTATCCTTCCACTGTATGTATAATTTCATCTTCGATTTAAAAAATTTCGCAACTAACGATTTCGCTGTTTTTTCTACAGAACATTCCCAGGGAACAGAAGGACTATGTGAAGAGGTATGAGTGACTATCTGAGAGAGCTGAGCATAGGCCGTACAGTGAAAAATAAAGTGGTGATTTTAAGATCTCCCTAGGGGTAACTTTTCACGTAGAGTTCGAAAATCGGCCTTAGGAAGCCGTATCTCTGATCCCTCATTTCGTGCATTTTGCCCTACCTGGGTGGTCGGTTTTTGAATCTTTTGAACGGCTCATCCAAACCCCATACATGTATAGTAATTCTGAAAGATCTCGACGAGATAAGCATTTCCACTGTTGAAAGTGAAGGGCTAGCTCATCTGTGAAAAAAGTTGTGGCCGTTTGAAATAAAAAATTCGTTTAAAAATTGCCGTCCAGAAAATTTTTTTGGGGGCTGTAGTTTTTTATTAGGCGCATTAAAATCGCCATGAAAAAGTACCCCTAGGGCCAACTTTTCATAGAAAAAACCTTTCCCCATTGATGTTTCCTGGGTCTCGCAAAATGCCGCAGTGCAGATTTCCCGATCGTTCAAACCAACAACGTTCAATAGCAAAACAACTAACTCACTCTCATACTGCGCCATTGATGATTTTATCTTATTTTCAACATATTTTGTACATTTTGAGCAGGTGTAATCGTATCTAAGTGAACATCAGGTTAATTAACCGTGTTTCAATTTGATTTGACCCTGTGGCACACTTTCGCCTTTGTTTTGACAACGAAATCTCTACAATCAAAGGCCCTACAGTTAACAGATCTGAAATATAAAATATATGTGATAGTATAATTAATACTAATGTGTGTCGGAACCATTCCTATGCATTCCAGGTTTCGAGTGGTGCGTAATTTACGAATTCCGTGTTTCTGCCACATCAATTCCTACTCGAAGCGGGCTCAAACTTAATTTTTAAGCGCTCTAATGTGAAAATTCGGATTCTACGAGTGAAAATGTACCAGAAAAAATGTTCAAAAGTAAAATTTAAGAAAAAAATATTTTTTCACATTTTTGCCCTAGGGGGTGAAAATGTCGAAGTTATGGATACATATGAAATCATAATATCTTGGTGTATTTTCACTCGTAGAATCCGAATTTTCACACTAGAGCGCTTAAAAATTAAGTTTGAGCCCGCTTCGAGTTGGAATTGATGTGGCAGAAACTCGGAATTCGTAAATTGCACGCCACTAGATACTTGGAATGTATAGGAATGGTTCCGAAGCAAAATAATTTTAATTATACTATCACATATATTTTATATTTCAGATCTGTTAACTGTAGGGCCTTTGGTTGTAGAGATTTCGTTGTCAAAACAAAGGCGAAAGTGTGCCACAGGGTCAAATCAAGTTGAAACACGGTTAATCAACCTGATGTTCACTTAGATACGATTACACCTGTTCAAAATGTACAAAATATGTTGAAAATAAGATAAAATCATCAATGGCACAGTATGAGAGTGAGTTAGTTGTTTTGCTATTGAACGTTGTTGGTTTGAACGATCGGGAAATCTGCACTGCGGCATTTTGCGAGGCCCAGGAAACATCAATGGGGAAAGGTTTTTTCTATGAAAAGTTGGCCCTTGGGGTACTTTTTCATGCCGATTTTAATGCGCTTAATTAAAAAACTACAGCCCCCAAAAAATTTTTCAGGACGGCAATTTTTATACGAATTTTTTATTTCAAACGGCCACAACTTTTTTCACAGATGAGCTAGCCCTTCACTTTCAACAGTGGAAATGCTTATCTCGTCGAGATCTTTCAGAATTACTATACATGTATGGGGTTTGGATGAGCCGTTCAAAAGATTCAAAAACCGACCACCCAGGTAGGGCAAAATGCACGAAATGAGGGATCAGAGATACGGCTTCCTAAGGCCGATTTTCGAACTCTACGTGAAAAGTTACCCCTAGGGAGATCTTAAAATCACCACTTTATTTTTCACTGTACGGCCTATAGGTTGAATTGCTCAATTCTCTCAGATAGTCACTCGTATATGCAAAGGCGGACACAGTAAATCAGAAGAGATTCGATTTAGTGTACATTTCGCGAAGTTCATGCAGTGACTCTGAATTTTCGCAACTACCAATATTTTTCTTATTTAGCTATTTTATTTATTATAGAAAATGCTTTTCATTTTTCAAAAAAATGAAGAGGCGGAGCTTAAATTATGCTATGGAACATGAATAAACAAAATTTCAACGTAGCTTTAAGTTCGCGCCGGGGGTGAGGTTTACCACCAAACATTTGACCTTTTTCCGGATTCCAAATTTGACTTTCCGGTTTGGTGGTCCCTAAATGAAAAATATATATATATTATTTCCATGTTTGAAATATAATTGATGCATCTAATACTATTATTTAATTCCATTTTCAGACATTCGTAAGGGGCCGAAACCACCGAACGGGAAGGCCAAGGAATCTGCTGGAGACAAGAAAGCCCCTGGAGGTGATACGGTAGCCGCGAAGTGAGGTCGATCGATAGCCGGCATTCAATATGAGACTATTCGTAGAACTCACTAGGCGCTGTATACTATAGGATCAGACGGATCTCAACCTGTACTGTTGTTCTCTCTTCTCAGTTGATCGTGTATGTTTTGTATCTTTGTACTAATTCTCGGGATTCTATGGGATCAATGTATATTGTATGTACTTCCTTCTTTTATCTCTCCATTCTGTCATTTACATTGTGGCAATTTGGCTAATTTCCAAGATCTTACGTTGGTATCACAGTCGTAATTTGATCGTTAGCGTGATTCATTCAGATTTAATCGGAAGTGCAATCTCATTTATGGGGACGACAAATGAAGACATAACATATTTCATTTTACTTGAATACTTCATGTGAAGATATGAAGTGCTCGATTTCTTTGCCGTCCTCATCTTTCGGAATTTCGAGAAGTGGTTTTAATATTAACCACCCATATATCCCACACCCGTTCTTCTCATCCGTGTCGTTTTCACTTTTTCTATATCGGTTATCTTTGTGATTTTGAGAAGGTTACTTCAATAAAGTTTTTGGGTTATCATCAAATCCATACAGTATCCGTACAAGAAAAGGTCGACAACCTGTTTGCTATCTCACTCGGGTTTTCCCATGTTACTGACTCCTACCACGATTCTTAGCATACTGTAGGGGAGAAGGGACATAGGGGAGGAGCACCCCTTTCACACTCTCTATTATCGCGAGTGCTCAGCTGACTGCAGAGACCATTCAGTCCCAAAATAACCCCTGTTGTTATTTCGCATATGTACTAAAATAATGGAGTTTAGAATGATAATCGGGTCTCCGCCACTCCATCAGAGCCCTCTGGCATCGCCCACTTCGCCCTACGGTGAGACACTTTAGTTTTACTCATATCCAATAATTATGAGATAACAACGAAAGAAACTTTACAACCCGAAAATTGGGTGCTCAGCTGCTGATGCTGCAGTAGGAAATCTTCCACTTCATTGCTCTGATAGTTAACTTTTACTATATGTTATGCTCTTCTTTTGTTAATTCGCAACATGAAGTGCTCCTTCGATTGAATAATGAGGCAACTGGGTTGTGCCACTGCATATATGCAATATATTGCAGATCATACTGTTTCCACGTTGGGCAGACGTGCCTCAACTGCGTCAATCCGAAGCGAGGGAACCGTCGTCGACGATAATGATGCCTATGTCAGTCGTTTTCGCAGTATTCCCTCTCTAAATTCTGCGTATTACGAAGGGGTTCAGAACTGAATCCAGAGGATATTCGTATTCTTCACTCGCTTTTTGAATCTAGATTGCGCAAGTATTAATATTATGTAAATGAGCATATTATATGCACGAACTTCTCTGGTTTGGTTCTTTCTTCTGTTGAGTGAAGAGTAGAGAGGAAGTGGGAGCGTAGGAAATGAAGTGGATGGAACCATGAGAGTCTGCAATGGAGATGAACTGAGCAAAAAACAAAAAAGTACCAAACGTATTTTACCGGATTTACTATTGCATGAATGATTGGATGGAGGTCTTATCTTGGCAGGCTTTCGTGAGGCCGTACGCGAAGAGGTTCTGCAGTCTCATGGTGCAGGCACTCGTGCAGTCGAGACAGAACGAGAAGGTACTCGCTACCTTAACTAAGGCAAACATCCTCTCTTTCCACTCTATTTTCTCAGAAACGATTTGAACTTTTTAATTGTATTCTCTCCTATTATTTGAGTACAGCTTTCTGACTTTCAGTACGATACGGTAGGCGACGTGTCTACTAATTCTCGTGCTTGGTTCAATCTGGAGCAAGATGAGATTGGAGAAATTACTGTACATATGAAGAAGAATGTAACCAAGTTAGTTTTGTATTATGAAAACTATGTACTTGCAAAATCGATCCAGGTTTTTGCATCCAAGTCATAAATACAGTAATTTTCTATCTGTAAGTGTCTCCTTTTCAGCTAT
Source organism: Pristionchus mayeri (assembly GCA_036245805.1). Lineage (NCBI taxonomy): Eukaryota > Metazoa > Nematoda > Chromadorea > Rhabditida > Neodiplogasteridae > Pristionchus > Pristionchus mayeri. Next base: position 31,941,491 of record BTRK01000006.1, read on the forward strand.
CCCCCATTGATCTCTTCCTTCTCCGTCGATTTCATTCTCTACACAGCAGATGGCGACACTCTCCCACTAGAGACATGGTCACTTTTCGCCCCTCTTCTTTTTGTAGATCTCTAAAAATATGAGCGCTATTCTTTAATGGATATCCCACTGAATCTATCATGTATATTGTTCTTCAGGTGTCTCTCCTACGAACCCACTTCGAATCCCTTCCAATCGTCTACTTCGGGTCGCGTCTCTCCCTCCACTGTTGCAGAAGCGAAAAGCAAGTTCTACGGCCAATTGGGAATCCTGTTGAGGTCATATATTTCAATATTCCTTAGCTCTGGATAGTTCTTTCACTACTCTGAGTGTTCTTCTGAATTCGTAGTTCAGATCAGTGATCGTGGCTGCTCGAATGACTCCCATGCATCGATACTACGTGAAGAAGCAGAGTGCAGAGACATACGTCATCACCTACAGGGTACGCCACTTCTCGTTTGCTGTACTCTGGGAAGAGATAGATTTATTAGTTTACATCATAATTTATGATTTTGCAATTTCAACTTGGCTGACACTCACTGTATATTTACAAATGCATAATTGTGTTTCCACATGCACTGCAATAGGATAGGTTGCAATGCCTATTGCCCGCAGGTGCTGGAAGGTCGATCTACTATCGATTTGGGAGAGGAAAGCAAGAAGAAGGACTTAGGATCGGTGAATGCTCCCTACGGAACTTTCTACCTCCATCTAGCGTGAGCGATTTTTATGTTTCTTCATTCATTCATTCATTCCGTGGGGAGTAGATCGAAAGAATGAGCTAATTAATTCCGAGATCTTTCGATTTATTAAAAGTGCGGAAATTGTAGCATTATTTGACACTCATGAGTGCGGATGAGCAATGTATAATGTATCCTTCCAGCTACCGTACCAAGATGGAAATAGATCGTGCTGCTTCCCCTGCCAGTAATGATAGCTTCCAGGTGGGACTACTTATTATTCTCTAGCACATGTATTTAAAAACTGTAAATAAGGATATTGAGATGCTGTGACAGATAAAATTTGATAGTTATATTCAATTTTTTTTAAATGCTTATGTATAAGTCGCTGATTTCTCTAAGCGGCTGCCTATCTCAGGGAGTGCACATCTCTCCGGGTACTTCTCCCCTCGTCGCGGGTACTCCCTCCTCCTTCTGCGATGTACTCAGCCAATTCTCAGCCAGTCCCAGCAGTCAGGTCAGTACCACACTCATAATTGGTATCTTATTATCATCATACCAAACTTTTTCGAGTGTTTGATATTTTTTTCAACATTGATTTTCTTTTGTCTTGTTTAGATGATTTGAAAAGAATGAAACTTTAAGATGGCAAATTCTCCTCCGTACTCTCGATCTCGCGCAGTCTCAGAAGCAACTTCTGAACCAGGAATCCATATATTGAGAGAGAAGAGAACGAGTGGAAGCAGTGGGAAGAGTCTGGAAGAAGCATTCAGCAGGTGAGAAGAGGGAGAGATCGAGATACAAAAGGGATCTCTTTAGTTCCAAAGAAGACGAGAACACGATGGTTGAGAAGAAGGAAGGAGCAGAGAGTGATGAGGAAGAGGAGATGAATCAGGTGAGACATAAAGCACCCTTCCATGCATGAGTGTTTGATATCCAAATAATATATTTTCCTGCGAATTATCCAAATAATATATTTTTTTCATCCATGCTATAAACTAAGCTATAATCTTTTAAGGACTAAATGCACCTTGACTTGTTATAATCTCAGAATCATTATTTAAATAGTTGCAGTCTAAATTGGAATCGGCAGAGATGAAGAAGATTCCGTTCGCCAATCTTCTCATTTCCTCCTACACGGGTATTCTGGTGAGCACTTCGACATATTTGAGTAGGAGAGAAGGGTGTCCGATGAAGAAGGGACAGGAAGGGGGATGTTTCCAGATGACTCACGGTCTTTCTCCGACTGAGAAGGAACGAGTGGAGGCAGCCTGCACTGCATCCATGAGAATAGAGAAGAGCGAGAGTCGTCAGTCTTCATTTTATACTTGAAACAGATCTGCTTACTCAACCACTCTTTTCAACTTATTTTTTATCGTATTCTCTCGTTTAACGTTGTGTGAGAAACGGAGCAGGTGCCGGCTTCTTATTCATATTTTTAATTTCTCAATTTAGTGTATCGTTCTCGCTGTGATTCTGCAGTGATTCCCGAGGAAGAAAGTAGATCTGATGGATCGGAAGAGAACAGTGGAGAGAGTGAAGGGAGTGGAGGAAGCAGTGAGGAGGAGAGGACTGTCAAGGGAGAAGAGGTACCACTCACTCTCCCCTATTCCTGATACAATCTATTGTAGTCGTCGACTGAATCCTCATCGGAAGACGTCGAGTATTCCGGTCTCTCCGACGAGCTCACCAATTCTCTCCTACACACTTCGACTGCGACGGTAAGTGGACACTATATGCAGGGCATCTAGAGTACTGCTATGAGAAAATATATTCGTGCTTTACAATTGGATCTATGAAGGAACCTCAATTATAAACGTCACATCAACATATCCAATATGATTCCAGGCCACGGAACTCTCTATGACCGCTACGCTCACTGTGGCTGCGAAGGGAGAAAAGGGAGAGAGAGAAGATGAGGACGAGAGTGTGATGACGTCCACGTTGAGGGACGACGCCATTCTAAGGGTAAGCGAACTGTTCCTTAAGGACGACAAAGCACGCACAACTGCATTGGTTTGTATCGATTAATGAGCCTCCTTGGATTTTTAACTCGCCCATGTAAAATACGTTTATTTCATTACAGAGGTCTCTTTTGGATGTTGGTGAAGCGGGAGAAGAGAAGGGAGGAGGGAAGAGTGTAGAGGAGTGCGCAAGTGAGAAGAGTGAGGGAGGAGGGAGTGAGGACGAGGAGGAAGACAGCTTTGTACGAGTATGTTACTATTTTGTTTCCTTTTTATGTGAATTTAGTAAAGAAACGACTGCGACTCGAATTACAATAAATATTTGTGATTTGTGAGGGTTTTGCAAAAATAATCTTATATTTGATAATCTAACATATAAATATTATATCTCTTCAGATCGCTCCTCTTTTCTCCACTCATTCATTTTCCACTCCAGGCGAAGATCTGAGTGAGATGATCACTCAATTGAAGGTTAGTCCGAGTTGTTCTGAAAGAGATTCATCATTTGGGATGAATGCACGCATTTGAATTCGAATGCGAATGAGAATGCACATAAATTGAATTAATCCGGCGTGTGTCATGAATCATTCATCGCAGGCTTCACCCGAGATTGAGGGCAATGCAGGCTACGGAATCGACCTTCTCCAGGAAATCAGCCAGAATGAGGTCACGAGGGCATCTTAAACACCAAAAAAACTTATTTTTTTATTATATATTATTGTATATATATCCATACAAATGATTGTTAGAGAGCTTAATTATGATTTCGTTAGGAATGTGATATATCAGTTATACATTCAGGATATGCGAAACCATAAGATCTGATTTAAGGAATAGATGCTGATCATATTTTTCTTATTTAAATATGATTTATTTTATTTAACTGATTTCAGTTGTCGATGTTCTCTTCCCTGCAAGGCGACTTCGATCGTCTGGTGGCTCACGTGAAGGAGGCGGTGGAAGAGGACGAGAGGAGGGAGAGGGAGGGAGTCTACTCCGCATCCGTCATTCAGAAGATGACTCCTGCCTGAATACTACGGTGACCCTGACATCACGAGTGTGAATAATACTGTGACCCAGACATCTACTATACCCTCAGTGAGTGCGTTAACGTACGGAACTCCATTGTGAATGTTGTATATTTTGTCCATTTTGCATGCAAAAACAGCTCGCTGCGAGTAGATACGAAGCGCAGCCCCTTTATATTGCTCAATCGATTCGAACTTATACTGTAAAATTGCCAGATATGTTATGATTTCCTCCGCCTTTCCTAATGTAGAAACTGTTTCCAGATGTACTAACATTTTTCATTTTCTACTAATTTCCATCATTCCCTTTCAAAAGAATTTTAAATGTTGTCGAATGTGGAGTTTCTTTACATACTTTCGGTGATTTTTCGATTAGAATCATTTATATTGTGAAATTTGCTTTCGAAATGTTTACATTGTAACTGTCGAGATAAACGAGTACTCTCATCAGGAATAGATATGTACGAGAGTTAAACCCCGTGAACGGTTCGGGATACGATATCAGATTCAAGTAATTCAAACTATCTTCGTTCACATTTTGCAGATTTTCTCAGGAACTTTAATACATTCGTTGAATGGGGATACCTAAGAGAATGGTAATTCCAGAATGCGTTCGTCGTTCTCCTCCATTCGTCACTTCTCATCTGCTTTCCAAGGCGTCAAGGAGAGTGCGAGGTGAGCAGCAACTGCATCGAAGGAGGGACGCATCGCATCTCCCCCTTCCCCTCTCTCCAGATACGTCCCCCGTCGTGCTCTTCTCTACGTTCCTGCCAGCAGTGAGAAGATGCTCGCCAAAGTACCCTCCATCCAGGTACTGAAGAGTGGAGCAACACTAAGGAATACTTCCGAACGGGAGAGGAGAGGGGGATATTTTGCTGTTTTACCACAAAGAAATTGCAATCGTCTACGAATTGATTGATAAGCAGATGCACTATTGTACAATTATCGTATCATCTAAGTCGATGGTTGCAGGCCGATTCAGTGGTGATCGAACTGGAGGATGGAGTGGCCATCGCAGCTAAGGATTCAGCCAGGTCACTTTTGACCTACTTCTATTCATTTCTCTACAAGGCATAATAATTGTTATGCATACCCATGAAACTGTTACTATCATGCAAGATTCAAACTAGTTTGATTCAGGAAAAACGCAGCAGCCGCATTGGATAAACTGGCAGGCCAGCCTCGAAAGGCATTCGAAATCGGAGTGAGAGTGAACTCGGTCTCGAGCGGAATGATGGAGGATGATCTGAGGGTACTGTAATGTCATAGTTTCTCTGTGAGAAGTGTGATATCACATGATAAGTATGGGATTGCAGGTACTCGCTCGTGCTCAGAATCTCCCTGACGCATTCATGATCCCCAAGGTTCGAATTGAGGAGTGAGAAGGACTACTATCTTGATAGTCGAATTATGCATCGAAAGATCTATATCTACTATAGATTTCAATTATATGTATTGACTGGATTATCTGAATGTGCAGGTGGATTCTCCGGAAGATCTCGCGTACATCTTCGATGTATTCAAGAAGGAGTACACACCGTCGAGAGTCACGGATACGGTAAGTGGATGAGATGATCATGATTGAGGAGGGAATCATTATTGACGAGACTCAGAACACAGTGTAGACAATTTTATTTTTAGAATTGTTCTTTCTTGTTGAAGTGAATATGTGAAATACATCTGAAATCATCTTTTGATCAAGTAATAAATTCGTACAACAAAAATGATCCCAACAGTGAAAGTGAATTAAGTATCATTGCAGAAGACGCGAATGGTGATGTGGATCGAATCAGCCCGTGCTCTCCTCGATATGCCCCGTATCGTATCCACTGCTCTCAACCTTCACAAATCGACGGGATTCTTCAAACTGGACGCTGTTGTGTTCGGATCCGATGACTACTGCGCCGATATCGGTGCCGTTTATATTTTGAATATATACTTATTTTCTTAATTCACAGGAGCAACGCGAACGAGTGAAGGACTGGAGAATCTGTACGCGAGACAACGATTCGTCGCCTGCTGTAAGGTCTGTTCTTTCATCCTTCGAATGGATCTCAACTGGGATGAAAAGGGAGAGAGATGGAGACTCTTGGTTGCAGGCATTCCAAGTGCAGGCCATCGACAGTGTGTACATCGATCTGAAGGACGAAGAAGGACTGAGGAAGTACTCGGAGCAGGGTCAGCAGCAGAGGAGGCGATCCATCCCCATCCCCAATCTAGATTGATATTCGGATAGTGAGAAGTGAAGTTGCAGGTCGCAACTGGGGATTCACTGGGAAGCAGACCATCCATCCCTCCCAGGCAAGGACAGGGATTGAGAAAGACACTTTGATCCATCATTACTGTAATAGTACTCTCTGGTGATCTCTCTGGTGATTGGTCTCTGCAGGTTCCGATCGTCCAATCTTCCTTCCTCCCTTCCACTGAACGAATCGAGTGGGCGAGAGCACTTGCAGAGGAGTACGGACAACATCAGAAGGAAGGTGATCACAGTCTGGACGGGTGGATAACGGAGGAATTTGCTCCATGAATCAATTGCAGGAAAGGGAGCCTTTTCATTCCGAGGTCAGATGATCGATCGACCTCTGCTGCTTCAGGTGGGATATCCTGAATTTCGGAAATTTGAAGTAGAGTTTTAGTGTTGTGCGTATGAAAACCTTTGGGCGTATGCATTTTTGTATGATCCAGGCGGCCTTCATTCGAAGTGTAATATAACACAAATTGATCACTTGTCCTGAGAGTTTCAATTATTTCAAAATGGGAATTAAAACATTGCAGGCGATGAACATCATCCAACTCGACGAGGCAGTGAAAGAAGCAGCGAATAAGTAGAGAGACTCTTCTCCCCAAGGATGGCTATCATCATTCCCCTATGCAGAACGATTGAAACTGTCCAGTCTATAGAGAGCATATTTATGAGGATCTTTCCTTCTTTGTGTTTTTAGATTCTGCCAAAGTAGATCTCGATTACGATAAATGATTTTATTAAGCTATCTTGTTATATCATTGATTTCTGTGACATAGTCTATACTACATATAAGGGGGGTGCGTTCCTCGTTTTCGCAAGTATGAATCGGTTCAAAAAAAAGAAAAGGTTTCAAATGGTTTAATTTTTATTGTTAATGGTTTAAATCGGTTCATCCATTGCATTTGTAAAAGTAAATGCAATGGATGAACCGATTTAAACCATTAACAACAAAAATTAAACTATTTGAAACCTTTTCTTTTTTTTTTGAACCGATTCATACTTGCGAAAACGAGGAACGCACCCCCCTTATATCAAGCTGTCTGTCTGTGACTCCGTCTATTCGGATTGCGAAATCTGAGGAGGAGCGAGAGAGATCACGTAAACAAGTTTCGACACGAGTGATTGCGAATCCTTCTCCGCTAGCACGAGAGTATCGGCCGAAGGCGGGGATTCAACAGGGGTAATTAATAGTAAATGATTAATTAGTATTCTGAGAGATAACCCATCCCAAACTTCATGTCTGCGTAAGCAATGCATTGCCCTTCCAGAGAGTTGGGTGCAGTTCTTTTTGCCTATTCGCTCCCTCTCTGCCTTTAGCCCATACGAGTATCAACCACCCCACTCTTTTCCTCCATTCTTATCGTCTGCTCTCTCCATTCCGCCTGTTCTCTCGCGTGCTCTCATTGCATCTTCTCTCTTCACTTCCCATACTCTCTCATCTCTGCCTCTCTGTGTTCTCTCAATGTCTCATTGTCTCTCTTCTTCTCTGATCTTCGTCCCTCTTTCTTCGTTCTCTTTGTTCCTCTCCATTCTCTCTCCTTCCCATACTCTCTCCCTCTGGTCCTCCAGTTACTCTCTCCAATATCCCTTCTCTCTCCCTCAATGTTATTGCTCTGCCCATTTCACGCACTCGCTCCATTTCTCTGACTCTTCGTCACCACTCTCTCATTTTCCGATGTTCTCTCCTTCGTTCTCGCATCCATCCTCTCCTCAAAGTGAGCAATCCCTCGTGGCAACCCTCTCTCTTTCGCGTCCTCTATCGCCCTCTCTGTTCGTCAAACAGCTTCTCTCTCCTCTTTCCGTGCTCTCTCTCTTGTCTGTCTGTCTCTTCTCTCATCGCTTCCCATACTCTCTCTGCTTCTCTGTCATCCCCTCACTCTCTCGCTTTCGCATGTTCTCTGTTCAATCGAGCGACGTAAGGTGAACGAGAAAGAGAGAGAGTGGAGGGAGAGAGACCACATCTCCCTTACTCTCCCATTTACATTTCAACCCGCACTTCCATGCCCGTTTTCGATCGTTTCTATACCATTTAACTGCTTTGGATAAAACATGAGCGTATATTGATTTGCAATAACTTTACGCATATTTGTGAGAGAAAATGACTCATTCGGCGCTTTTTAAGATGGCAAACTATGAATGCTTGTATGAGAATGTTTATCCGGGATGCTAGTCTCCATCCATACGTATCAAATGTATGCCGTTCATCTCTATGCGACATCATATCCCCTTGTAATTTATCGATCATTCGTCTATTCTTCTTCCAGTATGATCCCTCATCGAACATGCGTCGCATGCGAGATGACAAAACCGTGGAGGGATATGGCTAATTGGACGAAGGACAAGGATCTAGAGAAGAGGTACGGTAGTCCGATGGAGAGCTTCCCAGATAGCATGCTCTCTCCCGAGTGTCTCTACTCAGAGAAAGACGTGTAGTTCTCGGAGATTTATATCATCACTACGGAAAAATATGAATAGGGGATCCGTCTTGTTCTGGTCTCTATTGTGTTCGTCATTTAATCCCATTGGCTTTGGTTTTCCATACTTCTACTCATACCCCCATTAAACCTCAGAAGGATAAAGTTAATTCCTATGGGTAAGAACTACTTTTCAGGAAAATGATTGTGTGAATTGTCTTGTAAAAACGGGGATGATCTTGTATACATGACACACATGTAGTTGATAAACCTAAGGCTTTTGATTAGCGAAAGAAGCGATTGGAATGTGTGAAAGTAGTGGTTGCATCAGATGGACAACAGCCCTCACTCCGAACGACGACGAGAAGAAAATACTCGAGTTGCGAATTGAAGGGAAGAGAAATCACGATGAACCAGTCTACATCTGCGAGAGTCACTTCGACAGGTACTCGTTCCCATTCATCTATCCCTCTGAATGAAGAGGAAAAGCTGAAGGGACTGACGACTTAAAAGGAGGGCGGGAGGAGAGATCCCATTAATCTTTGATCTATCTCAGGGACAAATCATTCAAACTGACTCCATCTGGCTGGGAGATACGAAGGAATGCAGTGCCGGAGGACATGGTATTTTAGTTGTTCAACATTTCAAAGTTTAAAGCGGTAAAGACATAAACATCCATGTGCATCTGTAATATTTCCATTGCAATTCATTAATTGCAGCGAAGATTGTTCAACAACTCTTCCAGTCAGAATGCACCATCGAACAGTTCCCCCGTTCGTTATTCTACTTTTTGTCTTAAAAAGTCCATCATGAATATATAAGGTTGTGAAAAAAATAATTGTAGATTTTTAATTTTTCGATTCTGTAATACCCCGTTTTTGGTTGCCGCTTGATTATCATATTGTTACTTGTGCACGCTGTGTGCTTGGACTCCCTTTCTATCGCGCGTAGGTTCAAGCCTATCCAAATGGCATTGATGCCACAGTATGAAGACAAAACTACATCGACAAAATGTTGTACTGAGTACGTTTAGGTCCAGCAATCCCTGGAAAGCTAGGATATGGCAAATATTACGTCGCATGCGAAAAGTTTGGCATACGGATATCACAATACAACATGTGAACCTGATCCGCTCCGAATGGCCTGTCAGAAAATACACTCATTTTTTTACTTGACCCTACCGCATATCAACATAAATACTTATTTTTACCGTGCATCCGTAACTATTGATATAACCATCTCACATATAGTGAACGAAAAGCACTTTCCTTGGTTAACTTACAATTATATTTAGGTGGGCATATAATCCTTCTGCAAAAACATGTAACATACATCATCCCGACTATGAAATTTGAACATCGAAATTCGTATGTTACAAGTCTTCCATTTCACATTGTTGGTGAAAAGCCCTAAGTTTTGTGTTTATCTGTTAAAGCTACTCTTTATGTATCAGTATACGACTGGGCAAAGTCAGGGTCCCTTTTGAGGAAATTTATTCATTCACCGTATACCGAAAGCCGAAAATTTGACAATATTGGCCTGCATTCATCAATACTGAAAATCTATGTTTTCTACAAGTAGATAAGGTATGAGTTCAAATGTTTCTCTGTGATATGTAGCACCATAGTGTATCATGGGAGCGCACTTATTTAGAAACCAGTCTTATTGAACATCGAGGCAGGAAACGTTATCGCTTGATAAGTGTTTATTAGCTGAGGTATTAATTCAGTGATGTGGAAATCGTGCTATGTTCAGGCAGGAGCTGCGTTAGACCTATTTTCCGAAAGAACTGCACACGTGCTTCTCATTACACAATATGAGAATGTACAGCCCTGTTCCTCCACAAAATACGAGAGACGGGAAATATTTTTAGAAAAGAGTGAAAATATCACATTTGACCAAACTTGGATTTCCCGGGTATCCTAAAAGCATGAAGCGAATGGAAGACATAAATATATTAACCCAGTATACCCCTACTATATGCTATTGAGCCAACTTAAGATCTTAACTGAAAAGAATTTTAGACGTACTCAAACATCATGGTCCAAATCTACAATTACTTTTTTCACAACCTAATACATTTATTGTTTATTTAGTGATTAATCCCCTGTGGCTAAGCTGAACCAGACTGGCCATTTAAGATGTCGTGTGACTTGAGCGAAACCTCAAGCGAGCACATGGCCACTAATGAATGGAAATGATGAGGGAGGGAGGGATGATCATTGAAGGATGTGCTTCCCTCTGCTTCCTCTGCCTTCGCTCCACCACTCACGAGGAAGAGATCTGCCCCCACTCTGAAGAGTGCTCTGGAAGAGATGGCCATGATGCCCCCTCCCAAGGTATGAGGGACTTAGTTAGAGTGAGAAAAGAATGCCACTGGAAATGAATATTGCGAGAGAGGCAGTGAGAAGCGATTGTTGTTAGTTTATTAATATATTCGCTGGACGATTGACATCATCATTTTAAATTTGGCTTTCTTGTTAGTGAGGAATATTCGTACAACGAAACAAGGATGTCAAGCTTGAGCGATACCGCACTCTGTCTGACAGACGAACTGAATATCTAGGAAAGTGAGATGAATGAAATAGCTTCAGATGTTGCCTCCTCCGCCACCAAATACAATCGATATCACGGGAACTACGATGATATCGACTGTGATCAGTGGAGGATCGGGAACAGCCGGAGGAATAACTGGAACCACTGGACTCTCTGGACTCATTGGAGTCACGGGGGTGGTAGAGGGAAGAGGAATCATTGGAGTGGCAGGGAATGAAGGAGCAGTAGGAGGAGGGGAGACAACAGCAGCAGGAGAACCACCAGCAGCAACTGAGGAGGGACAGCAGATGAAGACTGGAGGAGGAGTGGGGGCGACGGTGAAGATTGAGGTGAGGGAGGAATTGAGATGAACTATGATCGAAGAACGAGTCATCTAGAAACGATTACGTTATTCCTAACGGGGTTGTTTAGTTATTTCCGTGTAGTCTTCTTAATGAGATAAACACAGTGGAATGGGTCACAATTCGAACTGTTCCACTGCAGGAAATCGAAGACGACGAGCAGCTTACGTGGGTGAACTCGGTAAATTTTTGGTTCCATATTTATTTCAAAAACTTATTTTTTAAATGAAATTCTTCATATTATTCAAAACCACAACATTGTGATAGTATATCTTCATCGATCCTTCATCTTTCATCATTCTCAGGTGATTCCTCTGGAGTCTGCGGAGGAACGAGAGATGCGGATGGAGGCACAAAGAGCAGCAGATGCAGCAGCTGCTGCTGCAGCAGTATTCGCGGCAGAGCAACCACCCATCGACACTGTCGACGACTGCATCAACAGTGTCAGCCATTACAACATTCGGATGATCAGAGAGAAATATTCACGAAAATAAATAGTGCAATGTTCAAACAATTAAATTTTGTCCTCTCCAGTCACTCTCTTCGGTTAGATATAGATGGAAACGATTTGGACTCCTTCAGGTCATTCGTAAGTCACTCGAGCCGCCTCAGCAAATTCAGTCGGATCTGCTGAAGCCAAAGATGAGTTACGAGACCCTCTGCTATGAAGCTTTCGAGTTCATCCGGGAGAACTTCGACCAAGTCAGGTGAGCAGAGGATTAAGTGATCTAGTAGACAAATAACGACGAAATAGAAATGGAATAGAGGACTAATCGTGATAATTGTTCAGCAATCCTTTCTATACTACTGGTAAAGAAGAAAGCGAGTGTGAAATTACGACAGGAAAAAATTCACATTGTAATTGCAGTCTGAAGATGTCAGACATCTGCCACTACATATCGCACAAGTACCGATACTTCGCATCAGGAATCATGTGGAGGAAACAGGTTCGGAACCTTGCTTATCTATTATTGCAAACTTAAAAAAAACAATTAAAATATTGAGATAGTCGGATAAACTTGAGATCTGTATGATTCAGGTATTCCGCGCACTGAATACGGCAGACTACATCACTGTCCAGCGATTGGGTCAGTTTCCTTCTCCATCTTCCTATCTATTTATTCTTCTCCGTGAAACGATTTCTGATGGTGTTGAATCTAAGCTTCGTATTGTGGAATATTCTTGCTTTCATTTGAAGAGAAAAATTATTCATTGAAAAAATGGAACGAAGAATATCGAATTGTAGATAAGCCGGACAACAAAGAAGACGACAGTCTGTACACTCTCAACAGGACTGAGTACGACTACAGAATCGGACCGGTGATTATCTATTCCTAGTGGATAGGAACCTTCTAGATAATTTGCAATCCATGTGGACGTTGTTTCCTTAACTTCTATCCAATTTTGGGTGCCGGATAATTAATTAGGAGCAGACCTCCGATATCTGAGAGAAAACCTTTCTTTCCAGGACGGCGAAGTGCGTGTACGCTGGCGTAAGAAGAACAAGAACCCCACCCAGGTGAATTGAAGTTTCCATGAATCATTGGGTTCGAGTGGGAAGAATGATAGGTCCGATTAACAATTGGAGAATAACTTCACTTCAAAAATTTTTCGAGTCCATTCATAAAAAATTGAATTAAAAAAATGTATCTAATGCCCACCTTGGCAGCAGACTAATCACTCGCTAGTGGATAACGATGAGGAACGACGAAGAATGAACAACAGAACTGTCCCTGAGGTCAGTGAGAGGGATACGGTAGATGGTGATTGCAGTGCTTCACATGATTATGTTATGCATCATTTATTAGGATCATATTGATGACTGTCTTATGAAGGATCATCCATATTTTGTGTGCAGGCTAGCGACGACGTGGCTCTGTTCAATGCGATCGCAGGCTCCCTCGGAGTGCCCCTCACTACTGATTAACTATCTTAATCACCCTTTTTAAACATCCACCATTAGTGCTCCCTACCAAGAGCTTGTAGTGCACCCTCCTTGTGAATTATCTAAGCAAGCCGATTGCAACCGACCACCCCCCCCCCCCCCATTCTGCTTCTCTCCACTACCCATCACACCTTCCTACCCACATTGCATGATCTCCCCGGCTAAATGTATCACTACGAATTCCACATGTTTATTTGTGCTCCGAGTATTCTGGATAGATTGTTTCGCAAGATAAACATTGAACCTTGAAGTCATAAAGTCATACGATGCACAAGTGATCATCCGACCACAGAAACGCTCACTTTTGAAGAGAGAACGTGAGGAAAGAGGAGACTTCCTTATCATTGGCCGTATATCACACCTGCTTTTGCCTCTTTCGCATAGTTTGCAAGGGACTCTGATTTGATGACTGACCCCTCTTTCGTATTCCCTTTCCCTTTAGCTGGTCATTTCCAGCGATGCTCCGGCAGATTCTCCTCTTCCCCTTCGTTCTTCTCACTGTTCAATCAGCCTGTCCCTATCCCAATGGAACAGACACTGCCATCAATATGTACTCGTGCGGATCCTCAGGTATCAATGAAACTCCAACGATTCCCGATTAGGAAAATCCACGATCGTGTACTCCACTATCCCAATTCAGGCTAATTTCAATTGAAGATTCAAAAGAATTGTTATCTAGCGAATAAGCTTGATAGCCTACATAAATGTTTGCGTATTTGGAAAACTGACGACGCTGACTCAACCCATAGGCACAGTTATTCATTCGCTGAACTGTGTGTGAGAGAGATCAAATGCGACAGCAAGATTACTTATTTTCGTCTTTGTCGAATTTATCGAATATATCAACACTGCGTAAAAGAGGCCCTGATGAAGCATCACCCAAAAGATAGGCGAGAGATTTATCTATCTAGTACGAATCTGCCGAGAACCTTTATAAAAAATGAGTTTTTCCGAATGATGTGAGATGCCCTTTGAGTCACTCATTTCAGCGGACACCATCTCAATTTTGTCATACACGTTGAGTGATGTGAACGGCAAACCGTTGTATCCAGTGGTTCCTTCTAAGCCCTTCGTGCTCGACATGCAGAGTTTCAACTCGGGACCCGATGTATTCCTCATTCTCCAATCTAATCTCGAACTTCTCTTTCCAGTACACCGACATCAAAGCATCTGTGCGAATCTTCGAGTACCAGAAGAGTTGGACGACAGGACAGTGCGCCTGGTCCGAGATACCCACTTTCGGAGCACTGTGAGAATAATCAACAATATTGTTCGGAGAGAAAGTCGATCTTAATAGCCATTTCTGCTCGGTTGATTCAAGAGCAGGAGATAAGGAAAGTATATTTGAGTGACAACATTGATGCATGCGACTTCGCCGATAATTGTCCCTGGAAACACGGAGATCTCGAAATCAACGTTCGAAAGTTGGGGTGTCTGATAATATACAAAGACATTTCAGATGGTGATCGACTTATCGGACTATTCTAATATCATCAGCATGCTCTCGAAGAACGTACGACAATATTGATCATCGTCGTCGTAAATATGTCTTTGCTGATATCTTAATTTGAGGCTGCGGTTCAACTGCAGCTAACGATGAAGAACTACAACGAGGGATCGAAGCACGAAGAAATCGGATGTTTCATCGGGCAAATGAAGATTCAGTAAAAATTATTATGAGTATTAATCTATTCTGTTTAACGAAGATGGATAGAGAAGAAGTGAGTTCGTGTTGTGTGAGATAAGTACATATAATTTTTAAAAGCATATTCGAGTATTGAAATAAAATAAGTAGTTGTTACTCGTCCGTTTAACCATTGTGCAACCAAGTGCACTCCGTGTTGTTCGTTATCTGATATACATGAGAGATTATCTGAAAGACACACATTCACATTTAACCGTACATAAAGTTCGAAAATCGATCTTAGAAAGCCGTATCTATGACCCCTCATTCCCTGTGGCACGCCTCAACGGTGAGGTCGGTTTTCGTAACTTTTGAACGGCGCTTCCAAACTCCATACATGTATAGTAATTCCGAAAGAACTCGACGAGATAAGCATTTTACAATTGGAAGTGAAGACTAGCTCTTTTGTGAAAAAAGTTTAGGCTGTTTGAAACCTCAAAATTGTTGTCTTGCATCAAAAAATTTTTATTTCATATAGGGGTTTTAAAGTTACCCAACAAGGACGAAACCCTGATCTCACCCTGATCCCGTCGCGTGTACGAGAGAGTATGCAAAAGTGAGAAAGCGCGGGATTACGCTGATCATTTCCGGCTTTCCCTTGAGGATATTATTGTTTTTTTTAGCATTTTTGTATATTCATTCTATGCTAATTCAACCATCGGCTATTCGATGGAAGACAAAAAAATAATGGGTCAATTTCGTCCTTGTTGGGTAACTTTAACTATTGCCATTGAATTCCCCGTGAAAAGTTACTCCATATCTCAAATTTGTAGCCAAAAAAGTTTTCTGGACGGGGCCAAATGATAGATATCTAATGATAGATATCTGGCTCTTCCGTGAGATCGAATGTCTCGGTTTCAATGGTTTCCGGAGAAAAAAATATCGGAACACTGTAACATCCTCGTCATATCCCAACTCTACATTCCATTCGTTAATTAATCCATATAAATGTTCAATCGCTAAACCACTTTCCAAATTATTCCCCTACCATAGGTAAGTGCCTTAACTTTTTCTACGAAGCTGTTAAAACGAGTACAAACGTGCGCCTCGTTCTAAATCGCTCTGGATGAATCCTTCGGCGAAAGGTCAAACAAAACTGTTTCCATAAAATTTTAACGATTCATAAAAATTAGTTTGTTGTTGAATTAAGTAATAATGTTTTGTTTTCACGATTTTTGGCTGATACTCTACCGATGAACTATTAAAGTTACCGGACGAGGACGAAACCCTGATCTGACCCTGATCTGGTCGCGTGTACGAGAGAGTATGCAAAAGTGAGAGAGCACGGGATTACGCTGATCATTTCCGGCTTTCCCTTGAGGCTATTATTGATTTTTAGCATTTTTGTATATTCTTTATCAACTAATTCAGCCATCGGCTATTCGATGGAGGACAAAAAATAGGGGGTCAATTTTGTCCTCGCCCGGTATCATTGAATTACAAAAAGTTGGCATACACCATCAAATTGTTCACTACTTGTACAATCTGTTCGAAAGAAATGGGGAACGGGCGCGCGCACGCGGACCGCACCGCAATTTAAAATTCTGATGTCACCTCACGGCCCCGGCTATGACCTGCGTGTAAAAATGGTGGGCGTGTCCGCCAGGTCCGGGAATTAGCGAGCCAGAGCATAACTATCGCGCATTTATCTAACTATTGCGCATTTCGGTGTTAAGGCCCTTTCGGTGTTAACTTAAGGGTGGACGTGGCGTAATTGTTCGAATCATTTTATTTCTGTAATAACTTTACACAGTGAAACACCTCAACACAAATCTGCCGGCGTACTCTGCTTGTCTGCCGCTCTCGCCATTTTTGATTACCGTAGTTTTCCATTTTCGGGTATCAAGAATTGCGTTTTTCTCTTGATTTTTTAAATTCTAATTTTATTATGAAATAGGGCTACGAACAAGCACATGTGTTCATAACGCGCTTATCGCTTGATCACAAAACGAAAAACAATTATAATTTGGTTAAATTGTCGGTCCTTTCTTTGTATGATACAAGAATGGGATAATTTCTGCAGTTAAATGTGGCAAAATGATAGAATGAAGAACCGAGAAATCATAATAGCTAAATTAATTATAAAAACAATTTAAAACCGGTTATTAAAAAAGCAGTGTATATTGGAAAATGTGCGCAACATGACACAAAACAACAACCTACTGGTCTAAAATATCTAAAGTACGGTGGATTCGCTCGGGTGTCTAATTAGAGGTTTGAATGCCCGCAATTGTGGTGTATTACTCTGCGTCTTCTCGGCGACTTTTAGCTACGCCGGCAGTTTGTTTCACTGTGCTTTAATAAGAAAACCAAAAATATAAAAAATAATATATCACATTTCATATCATAGCATATTTATCCTGACGTCAGGTGACTGACGGGTGACTTCGGTGTGGAGGGGATTGGGATTTTCGCACAATGTTCTGACTGTGCAAAATCGAAGGCTAACGAGAATTGAAATTCGAACTGCCCGGGCTCTCAAAATGCCGAATTCGGTCTCAGAGCGTCGTTAGGTCAAGGGATTGGGATCTTCGTTGGCTTCTTTGGTCAACTGTAGGGACGATCGTGGCGGATCTCCGTTGAGCATTGAAGTAGATCATCCTCCCGCCGAACACCTGACTTGCGCCGGTTAGGAACTCACAACACAGACTTGAGCGGGGCTTTTCTTGACGGTAGATCACTCGAGACGATCGGAATCCGTCCGCGCTCCTCCAGCAATAATATATAAAAAATCAATATAAATTATTTAAAATTGGATTCGCGCCAAAATTGAAAAGTCTTCCTTGTTCCCTGATATCCTGATATCGACGTAATACATTTTTTTGTTTTTTTGTTTTTTCATTTCTTTTTTTGAGCTCTCAAGCAGTTTGAGTCAAACTTTTCTTGTAAGATTGTGTGATCGCGCATATTGTTAAAATTTACTTTATTGTCTTTTTTGGATATATTTAGGTTCATCTTAGCGAAGAACCGTCAAACTCCACCCCCGGGGGGCCCCCATTAAGTAATGAGAAATTACTGATTGAAATTACTGATCCACCCTTTTCTATTGCATTCTTCGTTGATGTGTCGTTATTGTTTTTTTCCTCTCTTATCTGCGTTATACTACAGTTGAGCTCCCGAGCTGCTGTCATTGCATCAGCCACTGTGCACAGAACATAATCAATTATGCCCCCTAATTCCATTTGAACCTCCTTTGTGGCCTGTTTCCGTGTGTTAGTCAGAATGGTATAAACTCCAACTAAGGACAAAAGCCCCAGTTTATCCCTGATTGTTCTCTAATCCCTTCCGGATGTTCTCACCTGGTTTCAGGATTAGAGTACTACCGCGTGGTTGTTCTTTGTTCGCAACAATATCCTCGCCTACGTGAGATTTGCTAAGTATATCTTCCACTTCTTGTATTCGCACTTTCCTTTCCATGTGCTCGCTCTCTTAGGCTGATGCAATGAACGCACAGCGCGCGATCACACACTCACTCTCTCCCATTTCTCTTGTCTCTCTCAAACTCCGCCCCTACTCCTCCTCCCCTCTAGACATGCTACATCTAAAGGAAGGCTGCGCTCTTCAGACCAGTCTGTCAGATTCTGGAACCATCTTTCATTTTTACTCTCTCTGTTTATTGTGTGGTATCTCCTTCAGCGTGGCATTTCCGCTTCGTGATCTTGCCCTTATCCTTTCTTTCTAGAATTACTATGCATCTGCATCCCTCGACGTCGACGGCGCACGCCTCACTGTGGATCTTCGGCTACGGCAGCCTCATCTGGAACCCCGGCTTCTCCTACGCCGAAAGGTACAGTAACCTGACACGCTAGGCCTAGAAATTTTCTGGCACTGTGCATCAGTCTGCAAATAATGTAGAGAAAAAATATTTTATGCAGGTAAAAGTAATTATCTATTTGTATTTGAGGAGGAAGGCTCACGCCCGTGGATACGCCCGTCGCATGTACCAAGGCAATACGTACCATCGAGGAGACGACAATCTGGTGAGGAATACTTCCTTCGCCTTCTCTTGCTGTTGTATTTCTACACGGAAACTTTAATATCTGCCGAATCCCCACGCGCTACATGAATATGGGAACGAGAGTCTGCCTTTCTGTTGGAACAGCATGCGAAGAGAGAGAGAATGAGGGAGGGAGTGGGAATAGAATGACGTGGTATAGGGAAGAACTAGAAGAGGACTGCTGACCACTACCTCTCATTGATTACTCCCCCGCTGGCTTAACTGGAGACAACATAATAGCCCCTCTAATTCACAGATCTCTGGCTGGAAGATAGAACGGTATAGCGTGGTAAACGAAGAGGGAGGGAACATATCTTGGTATTCTCTGGGAACACGTGCGACACTCGGGTGCAAATGAGTAGACGGAGAGGAAGAGTTTCCGTGAGAGATTGGATGTTCCCCCACGACTTCTCTGTTTGAATACTGTATTCATTCGCGTCAGAGTTTTGGGAGAATGAAAGATCAAGAAAATGGAGCAGTTGTTATTAAGACATAGTGTTGGCTGTGACGACAATGCCAGTGAATTCTGCAGTGACCAGTTATTGTGAGGAATTCTCCTCGTGACTGAAGTATCTTGGACAGCCCATCTCTCTCGAGAGTATTATCTCCCTTACCACTACTCGCTTTACATAGCAAAGAGAAATTGGCCGAAAACATTACTCAGAGAACATTGCTCATTGGCTGACGCAAGAGGGCGCGCGGGTGCAGTGATAACCCGCACTCTATCACCCCCCCCCCCCCTCTCTCTCTCTCCGACCTCTAATCAGCTGTGATTGCTCATTCAACCGTACTATAATTATTCAATGTGCCCATTTTGGCATTGAATCTATGATTGCCTGGATTATACATCTGTATCGAGACTACTGTACCACAGGCTTGTAGTACTGTAAGTATCACGGGGTCGCCGAATGTCGCGGTGATAGGAGTTTCTTCCCGCTAGCTGCTCTGTTGAGAGAAGCGGGGTCGCTATACACTTTTTCGCTCTTTTCTCTCGACGCTATTGCTTCTGGCATTGAAGGAGAGACAATGGAGAAGTGAGAGAGTGCAGAGAGCGAGTAGAGTAGAAACAGACGACTAGGAAGAATAAGAAGAAGAAGGGGAGGATGGGAAGCAGGCGCTTTTGAAGACATGTGACGAGCATGTGACCCCCACCCCCACCCCTCATTCTCTTCATTTAAATATTCATATTATCAATTGTCCATAAGTGTGCCCGTGAACAGCACGTGCGCCACTCTAGGGGAACTAATTCAAAGGGGTGTTTTGAGAAAAGAGGAAGGAACGACAGGACAACAAATTGTTGATAGAACACAGGAAGTAGACCGTGAAGTGAAGTGATGGCAATTAGAGTCTAGTGAGGGGTGGATTGTGGGAATAATGATGTAATTACTACCGATTGTATAATTAATTTCTTAATTTTCAGCCGGGTCGAGTAGCGACGCTAGTGGAGAGTCAGACAGAGGATGCGAATGGAGTGGCATTCAGAGTGGAAGGAACGAGGGCCATAGAGGAGGCACTCAAACATCTCAATGAGAGAGAAGTGAGTAGAGGAATAGGGGGGGGGGACACGATAGACTAATCACTTCTTTTACCCAGTGCACTCAAAAATTACACACAATTTCAAAACGTGGATAGAGTAATTGAAGAATGGTGATTGCAGGTGGGAAACGGGTACGTGTTCAAGTTGGTGAGAGTGGCCTTCGACCTCTCCGAATCGTCGCCTTCTCGTGCATCCTCCACTGATGGATCCTCACTCTCGTCGTACTCTGATAGTGAAGAGGAAGAGAGGAGAGAGGGACCCGACTATCACAGCAGGTAGATTGAGTGAGAAGTATTGTCTAGGATAAAGGAATGTTACGAATCAAAATAAGTGAGGGTGTCTATTCATCTCAATTCGTCTCCTATCGTATCTCTTTCAGTTTCCTCGCCCTCACTTGCATCGCCCATTCCTCGAATGAGTTCTTCCTCGGTCCTGCCCATCCAAAGGAAATGGCTGCTCAGATAGGAGCTGCCTCTGGAAAGGCCGGACCCAATCACGAGTGAGTGACTATGACCGATGGAAGAAGGGTCTTGGGTGGAATATCGATTCAATTATGGTAGTTAGATCAATTGACTATATTCATTTCGATTAGAGTATTCCATTGCAGATACGTTCTCAAATTGGCAGAGAACATTCGTGCTCTCTTCCCTCACACAAAGGATTCCCATCTCTACGGACTGGAGAAGAGAGTGAGGGAGATCGTCAAAAGAGAGAGGAGAGATACCGTATAAAGGGGGACTACTGTACTCCTCCCTGGATTACCCATCCTATTATGAACAGATTGAGCCACTCTAACACTACTATGAATGAAATTGAGCACTCCCTGTATCAGGGCCACTGTAGCTCGTTCAATTGTTATATTCTTTTAAAGTTCCAATATGTACATATCTCATAGCATTGCATAACCCACTTGTTTAACTCCCCTCACTTTCCCATCAAGGCCAAAGATCATGCTTACCGCTTTACTCATCATGCGCATACGCTTATATACAGTGCATTCACCACGCCCATTCTTTCCAAAGATCAACATTCAACAAGAGAACATACTTGTACAAAGTACGCTTACTCGTTAGTTACTGTGTTCAATTGATATGAACCGATTCTAGCATTATGATGTAGTCTTTCGCGCTCACGATTATTGCATAATCATTGGTGTAACTTTCATCTATTCCTTGTGATATAAAGTTAACTTTGGCTATTCGGTTCAATAATTTTTCATGTCGTGTTCGAGGCAGTGCAGATATCTGAATAATACGAGTAAGGAGGGGTGATGATTTCACTCCCTTCCCCACAGTTACTTTGTCTATCTGATGAGGGAGTGTGTGGATTGAGGAGAGTCTCTCTACACACGGGCGATGTATGATCTACCCGAGGGAACGAGAGAGATGAGATGGAGGACAGCTGTGACCCTTCGCCCGGGGACTCGTCGTATCTTCTGATAAGAGTAGGTGAGTGAGTGAGTCCTCTGTCTATCGGGAACACCTCTCCCTTCGCCATGCTCTCTCGTCGACTTGGCATCGTGAGTCTCCCTGTTGTTGCCTCGCGGCCACTTGTTCCTTGAAATATTCGCGCGATCGCTTGTTTTTACACGCTAAAAGTGACTCAATCTTCCGGTTGTTACCTACTCCTTCGAGCATTTCACTCCGTTTTGATTACAGTGTTGAAAGGAAGAGTTGCTCTCCTCATTACCAATGCCCTCTCTACGGTTAACTCATGTTGGAGGGAGGCTCAAAAGTTATCTCCTGCTTCACTATGCTTTTCTATTCGTAATTCACTCTTTTTATCTATTCAGACAGAGATGTTCTGTCTCCTCTTCTCTGTGTTCCTCCCTGTCTACTGTGCTCACAAGATACCCGAAGAGACCATGACTACGGTAAGTCCAAGATCGGTTTATGATTCAAATATATTCGAGCCCATACCAAGTGTTACTTTTCAAGGTTGAGCTCATCGCGAATGCGGGTTACCCCGTGCAGGAGGTGGGTCATTAATTAGCTCTGATATTAGTGCCTGCAGGCTGATCATGATACATCTCCTGATCGATATAATTATTCTCTCATCAGATCCAAGCAATCACCCGTGATGGATACATTCTCACCATGCATCGAATTCCATTCGGAAGGAGTAGTGAGTCACACTTGATCCATCCTAGGGCTACAGTACTCCTAACATATTCCAGAAGTGCACTCGACCGCGCCACGACCTACCGTACTCCTGCAGCACGGATTGCTCGCGTCGAGCGCCGATTGGGTATTGAATCTGCCCGAGCAATCACTCGGTAAGCTACGGTAGACACGTTAGGTATGGTATTCTGGTGGATGCTTATCGAAGTTTATTCGTGCTATGTGGGTCTTTTTTTCTTCTCTCCGTAGAAAAAAAACGGTGTAGCTAATGCGCATTTAATTCTTTCCCATGAGTTGTTTTTAGGTTGTTGGCATGATTGAAAAATAAATATCCTCAAGGAGGTTAAAATTGTTTCGTAGTTAAGGCTTTTTCTTTTTTTAAAATTGCGAATACAGTAGCTTGTGTATGTGTTGTGTAGTCTGCGATGCTTTTCCTCCGTTGCAGGCTTCCAGATGGCAGATGCTGGCTTCGATGTCTTCCTGGGGAATGTACGGGGAAATGTCTATTCGAGGGGACACATCAATCAGACTATCGACGAGAAGGAATACTGGCGATTCTCGTGAGTATTCTCATCCACCCACATCCTCCCTTTCTCCTTACCTTCTTCGTTGCTCCATGAAACACCAGAGGAGAGTGAAAGTGAGATGGACGTTTATACTCCACCTATTCCGTCGTTGGCTAGACTGCGAAGTCTATCAAATGGAAGTAACGGTTGTAATCAGATTCGACGAGATGGCTCAATTCGACCTCGAAGCTATGGTGGATAAGGCACTCTCTGTCAGTGGAAACGACCATCTGCACTATGTGGGATACTCGCAGGTATCCTACTCTTCCCATATCGACCCCATTCCCGTGATTATCAATCACAGTCTAGCCTATTTCTTACTGACCTACACGATGACGTCAATCTAGTGTACATTGCCATAATCCTTGCAGGGTACAATGATGATGTTCGCGCGACTTTCGAAGGACAGACTGTTCGGAAAGAAGGTAGATTCATACATTTATGATCTGTTATGGCCATTTCACTTTTGTACAGTGTTCTTTTAGTCGAAATGTAGCAGTATTTCTGAAATGGTCTCTTGTTTAGATGAAGAAGTTCTTCGCTCTCGCTCCAGTCGGATCAGTCGCCCACTCGAAAGGACCAATCGTAGTGATTGGCAAGGACTTCCTCCCTGAAATTGAAGTTAGTATTCTAGAGGGGAAAATGAAGGTACAGCACATCAGCATATGGGGATTCGTGTGGGATAGATGAGAATAGATGTAAGAATGTTACTGCCATGTACTCGAAATTGTTGTCGTGATGAAATGCTCAAATTGAATCAACTGCCTGAATAGATGGAAATGATTATGTGAGGAAATGCATTCTGTTGCAGCTCTTCATCAAGTTGATCGGTGAAGAGGAGTTCCTCCCGTCCTCATTCATCACTAAGTTCATAACGAGGTCCTGTCCATTTCCTTCTATTTATTACTGTACTAGAATATCTCTCGTTAATCGATGAATAATGGTGCTGGTACAGTACCCCTGATGCACGGTATATTGCAGGGCAGCGTGCGGTGCTTCCTCTTTGACCAATCCCCTCTGTGCCAATATCCTCTTCGCACTCGTCGGTCCTAATACGAATCAGATGAACAAGGTGGTTCACACTATACCTCAGAGTACTCGGGATGTGTTAAATATTGTTCCTCTTTGTGATTCTTTCTTGTTCCTGGTGCATATTCGTAATCTATTTCCTCTGTAATGATGTTGATGGATGGATTGCAGACTCGTCTGGCTGCGTATCTCTCTCACACTCCTGCCGGTACTTCCACGCAGAACGTCCTGCACTGGGCACAGATGACCAGATCCGGTTGGCAGTGTCGTGTTATTGATAGACTAGCTTTGTGATCTCTCTCTATAGTTCAATCGAATCAATTCAATATTCCAGGTCGCACGGAGATGTACGATTATGGGAGTGAGAATGCAAACCTGCAGTACTACGGGCAGGTTCGATTGGGTTTCACTCACATACCTTAACTTGTTTGCATTCCATGTGAACAGTATGACATATTGTATTTCAAATTGTCAGACTTTCCATTCAATTTACATTTTGGTACGATCTTCGGGAATGAAGACATGTTTGCAGTCGACTCCTCCAGAATACGATCTGTCGAAGGTGATAGTGCCCACATACCTCTTCCACAGCCCAGCTGATTTGCTAGCCGACCCAGAGGATGTCAAGGTTTCCTACTTTTTATATATCTTTTTGCTCATTCGAAAAGTCGTGATATAGCTAGAGACAGCACTAGCTAATTTTCGGAAGCGTGATAAAAATGTTTCTTAATGTGTTTTCTATACTTTCGGGTATGCATAATCGAGTTGGCAAAAAGAAACTAACAAAATATGCCGAATATAAAAAATACGGAGATTAATTAGCAAGGGCAATGGATATTGTTTTAAATCTGTAAATATAGTTTCCAATGTATTGAACCTATGGAATCGGCAGTACTGATTCCTGTACGACAAAAATAATGTTCAAAATATTCAAAACAATTAAAATACAGCGTCTTTACAATTTCATCGTTAGAACGAGTATCTACAGTATAATTTCATGACCTCTTGTGTAACGTTAGGTCAGATTTTTGAACTGATATTTTAATATTTTTTATTTTTTTTATTTTTTAATTGTTTTCCAGTTTTTTGAGGTCCTTGATGTTCACAAACGACTTTTATGTAAATTGTGCTTGCTCCGGACAGTTGTTATAGGAAGCATAATATTTTATGAAGTAGGGATACATGAGCGAATAACGACCCATTCAAAGAAAGTTTTCGGTACTTCCCGACGAGTAAAACATGGCATACCATACACCCAATGATAGCTAAGAACCTGTAGAGTGCCCCACCATATGTCACATCAGACGGCATCTCCAATGAAACAAGCACAGTAGAAAAAACTTAGATTTCAGCGAGTACGATCCATAAAAATAAAGTTTTCGCTACTTCCCGACGACTAACACGGGGTATGTTATACACTGAGCGGTAGCTAAGAAGATGTGGAGTAACCTGGTGTATGTCACATTAGACGGCATCGCCTCAGCAAATTATGACAAGCCATTAAAGTCGAAAAATTAGCACTATTTACGAAGCGCTATATTTCGACTATTCCATCATCGTGATAAGATATAGGGCCAATATAGGGTAGTCGCATACACTATCAAGAACTCATGCAGGAAAAAACATATTTTCAACAACTTTAAAAGGTAAAAAATCAATAAAGAAAGCTTTCGAAAAACAACGGTGTTCATCGAGAGCGAAGTGTGAAAAGTCGGCAGTGATCGCGCACTTTCTCCAAGTGCGACGCACACGGCCCTTGCTAAGATTAATACAAAATGAGTAATGTTCTCGGAACTACAGTAATCAAATGTTTGAGTTGGAGCAAATCGTGGGTCGCATTGTAATATTATTGTAGTACTGTTGTTAAAATACTACTAATATTTTACTTTTAAATCATTTCCAGTGATGCATGGGGGTACCATGCATCACTGGTGTAAGCGAATAGACACGGCAAGTACCGGCAAGTAAGAGGTAGGTTACGATAATGTCGAAAATCGCAGTTTCGTCATGTTCAAGTCGCGATAATTTTTTTCCGTTCATTTCCGACCTCCCAGTTTTTGACAGCGTAATACCCAAGGGTTCACTATTGGCCTGTAAAAGCGAATAGAGACGGCAACTGCCGGCACAAGAAGTAGGTTACGGCAAAGTCAAAAACCGCAGGTTCGTCATATTAAAGTGAGGATATTTCTATTTCCGAGCATTTCTCAGCGCCCATGTTTGTGTTGAGAAATGCTCAATGGTAGCAAAATTGATTGTGCACGCGAATAGAGACGGCGGGGTCTCTAGATATAGCAACTGAAGAGCGAGAGAGACTCCACATCTATTACAGTATCTGCTCAAGACGTTGCCTCGGGAGACGGTGGTGGAGAATGTTGAGCTGAGAGACTTCAATCATATCGACTTCGTGTACGGACTGAGGGCGGCTACGGAAATCTATGAGAAGATCATCAGAGAGATCAAAGATCATAAGACTAATTCCATTAGAGCCTGATTCTATATTATTGTGAGCATACAATTTTTTCGCAGTTTGGATAAAGGCGTTAATTTTTTATTGCCTTCATAATATGAATACGTCTTAGAAATACGTTTAATTCGTTTAAAATTAGAGTGTGCAAAATAAAGTCAGTTTCGAACTCCATTTCCTCCCATATTGTCTACTGTATGCGAGATGCATGAAATCGCGGACAACCACTTGTTCAAACTTGCACTTTGAAGTGTTATTTTTTTTAGTTGTAAGCGAGTTAATTACATTCAATAAGTTGTGTTTTATACATATCGTGCTAGAATCATCAGCGCTACCCAATTTTATGAGTGAGGCACTCGCCTGGTTGACATAGATGCGTATTGTCACAATATTCAGTTCTAACCAGTTTGACCATTGTCAGCATGGCTCAAACGGCGGCAGCGATGGTTTCGACGCAATCATTGGTGTCGACTGCATCGGCCGGCAGTGGTCGAACGGGCGGACGCGCCGCTTCCGGATTCACAGCAGTTAACCAGGTATTCAAGAGGAAAACGAATACTACCCACAAAAGAGCGTAACTGAGCTCTAACGGTCTTATAAGCTTGAGCACATTTCACGATTATTGCACCGCTTTTATGACACCTGGACTGAGCATGCGATACAAGCGAGAAGCGCGCGCATAAAAAGATTCAGGAAAGCGGGATCCTGTCATTGGATACCATTGATGGAGCCGCGCGAAAGTTCCGGATAGGGAGCGATCGGAATCGGCTTGGGAGCTTGGATGAATATATTTTATGTTGCTTGATGTAGAGAGCGCGAATTCAACGAGTGGCAGCGTTTCCATATTGGTTTGACCACTTGTTTAGCATATGTATATGCTTCCCGGCACGTTTCATTCTAATGATTTTTCCACCTTTGTGCTCGTCATATTTGCTCGCTTTGATCGATTAATGCTAGTTCCTTGCTTTCTTCCGATGAGTAAGGGTCGTGTGCGTCATTTTATGATCGCAATCGCACTTAGTCGCTGTAAACCCTCGCATTTTTATTTCGATCATCTGAGTTTCTCGCGGATCAGATGTGAGCAATTACGCACAGTGTGAGAGTAGGATGATCAGGAGAAGAGACGAGGGAGGATAATCCCCTGACTTACTCTCTGCATTGCCCTCTTTCAGAAACGATATAACTAGTTTCTTGCCCTCGCTTTGATTTCTCTTCCGTACTCAGTGAAGGCTATTTTGTGTGATCAGCTGTATTGTCAGTCCACTAGCCTAGTTTTCCCGCATTGATTTCAGTTATAATAAGAGCAGGTGTTATCGACTATTGTTAGCTTATCATCATTATCAAGTGTTATTCGGGTGATTCGTCGGCCAGGCGGCAAGCGTGCTGCGGTCCTTATCAAACTTGGCAAACACACCCGCACTTGCTTCCCTCCCCTCCAAGAGGACTCACGATCGATCGATCCATTTTCGCTCCTATTTTATCAATGTTGTAGTGCGTGTAGAGAAGCCTAATTGAACTACTATTGGTTTCCGTTAGGAAGGTTCATAGCTCGTTGCTGTTACTGCTAGCAATCAGTGTCGGCTGACTGAACCGGAACTCTCGCCCCATGACTCAAATGTGAAGTGCCATTGAGATTAGAGGGGCACCCACTCTCAATCATTCTTGCCTCCTATCATCGATTGCCTCATTGTCAGACTTATTTTTCATCAACTGTTGTCACTAACGTAACTCTAGTTTCACATTCGTTGCATTTTGTTTCCGATCGCAAGCGCCTTTCGTTGAATTACTCTGATAGTAATTATATTACAGTCGCTGCCTATATTCCATGCAACATCGCGTGTCCTCGGGTGCAGCATCGACAGTGGCTCCTGACACGATGCACACAGACACGCTCCTCCGATCGACTACCGTAACCAGCGCTATCGAGCGGTTCGGGGGTGCGGGAGTTCAATCACCGTCTTCGCGACCACCCCGGATTGGCACGTCGATCAACGCAGGGATCGGGTGGTGGCCAATCTCTCTTCTACTGCCTATAATGGAGGAGTGCAGCGGAGTTCCCCATCGGGAACCCCATCCCCTTCTTCTTCCTCGTCACCATCCCGCAGATGGAGCCAGCAGCTGGAGCCGGCTGTACTACCTCCGCAACCTTGGTGATGGCACCCTCTAAGTTTGGTGCCCAAGGAATTCTCGGCGCCGGTATCAAAGGGATGTACGATGAGATGGAAAGAGAACAGCAAAAGGAGAAATCGAGACTGGAGAAGAAGGAATCGGTGAGGGACGTGGGAGAACTGCTGGGAGGAGATCAGAGAAAACCCGTGGAGAAGAGGACACAGTCGCAGACAACTGCCGCCCAGCAGAAGGCACCGCCTGCATTAGGACAGGTATACTACCCCCCCCCCCCCCCCCGCCGCCATTACTACTGCGGATTATAGAGGAGTAGTGAAGCGACTTGCAGCAAAAAGAGCGATGATTACCATCATGAGAGGGTGGCAAGGGTATTGGTCAGGTTGTCATAATCCATTCATGAGTTTATCGCGAACATGCGAATGTGGAAATGGATTAGGAGGTGTAGTAGTGGTTGCCATACGAGAAGGTTACGAAAAGCGGAAGTGATGCCTGGAATATTCGTGATTCAGATACGAGGCAAAGGAGTGGCCGAAGAAATGATGGTAATAGTCTATATATGAGAGAAGGAGCTTCCGCATTGAGTCTTCATGCATCATGGAGTAGGCCAGTATAGGAGGAATGAGTGATGGGCGATGGCATAGTTGGGGCAGTCATGTGCAGGGGAAGAAGTGCGTGCTAATCCAATAGGCTTATCTCGTCCGTCGATGGCGTAGTGGGGGGGGGGGGGGGGTGTGTTCCGTGTCTCTTCCTGCCCATCGGGGTGAGCACGCGTCTCTCTCTCTCTTCTTCTGTTGACCGCGACGATCCCCAAGTGGACACTAGTTTTCTTCTCGCCTCTCTCTAGTCGCCGCCTTCCCTTCTCGCCTTCCTTATCACGCGAAAATAGTCAGCAGCCACTCAGCACTTTTCTCTGACAATTAAGTAGTTTGCTTGCCTGTCTTCTTTTGCTAACCCTCGAGGCCCCTTGTCCCATTATGTATAGTGAGAGGCACTGTTCCGTCGGCATACTTTCTTCTTTTGTGTTGTCCCGTTCCCCAAACCAGATGTTTCTTCCGGTCTCTAATGTTCTAGAGAGCGAATGGATGCATTCGTTTAATCGCATTGAATGGGGGGATGTCAGTGCATGTTTTGACTGTTTCTGAGGTTACCGCCTTTCTCTGCTCGCTCTCCTATCTTCCGTTTCTTCGTTCTCCTCTTTCTCCTTTCCTTCTCTAGAATGTGTGCCCGAGCTTACGTCGGAGGGTGTTTGGCCACACTAGGAAGGGTACACCACCCCCCCCCCCCTCTGCTCCCTCCCTCCTCTATCCGCCCTGTCTTCCCTCCTTGACTTTGTCTTTCCTTATCCCCCACACCATCTACCACTCTCCATATCTCTCTTTCCACGAAATCGGCTTCTGTGCATTCCTAATCCCCATCTCTCGTCTTTCCTTGTAAAGTGTTTTTGCCAAATTCGAAGTTTGCCCCCTCGCCTCTACTAAACATCCTCTCGTTAAGTGGGTATATCTCTTCACTTGATTGGGTAGAGAGTACTCCGCTGATCACTTGGGAGATATTCGAGGATGTTGAAGTTTACCAAGGTATCTTTTATTTGTCGCTGAAGTAGACACAAATTGTAATAGTTAAACGAGAATAGATGTTGCATCTCGCATCGCTGAGTAGTCCTCTTCTAATGTCACTATCTCTGCGTGTCTCCTCACAGTCCCCTCATTCCCTCGGGTATTGAGGTGGGGTCAGTGTCCCTCTTTCCCTCCCTCTCTCTCTGCGATTCACCTACACACTCGCATTGCATTGCTCTGAATACCGCGCCTGATTGGTATTGATTCCCTTCTCTTTCTTTCTCGTCTTTCTTCTCTTCAGCATGATCTCGGTGATTCACCATGTTTTGATCCTCGAGACAAAATTGCCATTTTCATTCGATTCTTGTACCAGAAAATTTCATTTCAAATAGGTGAACTTGTACCAGACATATGAAAACTTAGATTACGCTCCGATAGAAACGTAAAGAAGTTGCTTTCTCCCCCCCCCCCCCCCGTCGAAATTTTTCGGTGGTTCGGGCAGAATTTGTGCACATCAATCATATGTGAGCAAGAAAAAACGGTAATACTGCCAGTCTGACTCACTCAATTACTCACCTCTCCTTATCTGCAGAAAGAGAGGGAGAGTGGAGGAGACGGGGGATACTGAGTAACCTCTGATTTCTCGTCTTTCCATCGTCAAACTTTATCTGGAAGTGACGATTTCGGGAGATTAGAACTTAACAGTCAGCAAGAAAAGTGTTAGGTCACATTGGACCTCCGCGCATGCGTCTAAAATGGTGATAGTTGAGGTAACTTATTTGAAAAATATTGTCTTTGTGTTAATGTGATCAATATATTTCAGAAGCTGGATCCGGAGGCGTTTTTCACGCGTCAGGAGCGGATTGGACGCGGATCCTTCGGAGAGGTGTACAAGGGCATCGACAAAAGGACGGGGCAGGTGAGAACGATGATATTGGCCACTTAAATGAACGAGATTATTTGTCAAGGCATCTTGTTTCATTATCGATTCGTAGGTTAGAAAAAATTTGGATAAAACATGAAGGGAATGTGGAAGGAGAGTGTTGCAGGTAGTGGCCATCAAGATAATCGACCTCGAGCAGGCGGAAGATGAAATCGAAGACATCCAGCAGGAAATTCAGGTGAGTAGGTTCAGTTATCAATGCATTCGGATTGGATCATGTTATTCGAGAACTTCCTCTCGGGACCTTGCCTCCTCGGATTGTTATTTGTTGATTGGGAGTCGGATGTGCCGAATACCGATAAACAATATATGTTATTGTTGATATCTAGCAATAAAATTGAATATTTAAAATGCTAGATTTGCTTGGTTGAAGGGTGAAATTGAGGTGCTCTCGCAATGTGACTCCCCCTACGTGACGAAATACTACGGCAGTTATCTGAAGGGATCTAAACTATGGATCATCATGGAGTATCTGGGGGGAGGATCGGCACTCGATCTTACCAAGGTATTTTACCATTATAGTAGCATGCCCTGCTAATTATTTCCAAACCATTTCATGCTCCTTTTCTGTTACATTTGTTCACTTTCTTTACCATGTTAGAGTTTTGTTGTGCACTTGGTGATTTCATACGGAATATTATTTTATAAGCTACACCGAATACCTTCATTTTGAATCGATTAAACGATTCATTTTGAAGAGAGTAGCTCCATTGAAAATTAGCCCTTTTAAAGCAAAATATGTGTTTCTGTTGGTGTGCTTGAATGGAGAGTGAGGACTGCTTCAATGGTTGCTCGATTGCAGGCAGGGAAACTGGACGAGAATCAGATCGCAGTGATCCTGCGAGAGATCCTCAAGGGACTCGAGTATCTGCATGGAGAACGGAAGATACACAGAGACATCAAGGGTCAGTCACTCCCTTTCACTTCAATTTAGTGAGAGCCCTTTGATTCGTCTAGTCTAGCTACGGATGATATCATAACTGCATGCTCATTGTCGTTGTTTTATGATCTGCCTGTTTATTAATTTATTTGTAACGGGCTTATAATTATTACGGCCTATCATGTGTATCATATTGGTAGTTGTACCCGTAACCTTGGTTGATTGAAGCAGCTAACGTGCTTCTGGAGCTGCCCGCGTGTCGGGTGAAGCTGGCCGATTTTGGGGTAGCCACTCAGCTGGCGACCGTATCTGGGAAGAAGGCACAGACCTTCGTGGGCACGCCCTTCTTCATGGCTCCCGAGGTCATCGACGGAGGCAGATACGATGAACGGGTGATTGATTGCGTGGTGCAGATGGAGATTCACTCCTACCGTACTTCCTCACCTCCCTCTCCTCCGCCATCTCCCATCCTCGTCCTCGTCTCGTCCTGCTCATTTCTCTCTCACAAGCACTCTTGTCAGCACTCTCACTTGGGGTTGCACTGTCCTTGATTAACGAATTTATACTCTACTCTGGTTTTATAGGGTAATATTACAGTAAGTATAAAAAGTAAACTACTTCGAGTACTGTTGTAAGTTGCCTCAATTGCTACTTTTTAATTGAGTCGCAATGTTATAGTGAAAAAGTAAGTAGCAGGTAAATGACTTAAATTTATGAGTAACTTACTTTTTTTGCGCCAAAAATTGGTCCAGAAAAAGTAAGTTACTTGTTAGATTGCTCAAACCCTACCTTCAAAAAGTAATTTACCTCAGTACTCGAAGTAGTTTACTTTTTTCAGAAGAATACTTACTGTTTATTATTACCCTACATTTTCAGAGTAACAGTCCCATACCTCATCCGTCCGATCCATTCATTTGTTTGACCATAGTATAAGTATCTGTTCCTTGATATCGCTCTCGCCCCTCTGTCTCCTTCCCTCCACCTTCCCCATTCCAGCTGCGAATGTCCTCGTCTCGGAGCAGGGTTGACGTCAAAGTGGCTGATTTTGGTGTGGCTGGTCAATTGACGGAGACAGTGAAGAAGCGGATCACCTTCGTGGGATCTCCCCTTCTGGATGGCACCCGAACTCATTCGACAGGCCAGCTACGACTTCAAGGTACTCTTCCAGGGGGGGGGGGGGGAGTTGGCAAGATTCTCTTTCAGGGTATTTTCATTGTGGACATGTTATGTTGAATTCTTGAATAGACAATAAGCTTCCTCGATTCGCACTTCAAATGTCCACTCCTTCGTGATCCCTTTGTGAAATGCGAACCCCTCTGTGCTTGATTCCGGCTGATTCTCATTTTGTTAATCCCTCATTATTCACAGGCAGACATCTGGTCGTTGGGTATCACTGCCATCGAATTGGCCAAGGGGGAGCCTCCTCACGCTGGTCAGCCTTATTTCTTCTTCTCTCATACATTTAGAAACACTATGATGCAAGGAAAATAAGTATTTTACAGGGGTATTTCAAGATACGAGCGATAAACATATATTATTTTTAAGATACCTATTTTTTTTCCTAAACTAAAAAAGTCCACAGCAATGAATTGATAGTGCTGCTGTTTGCAGACCTGCACCCTATGCGAGTTCTCTTCCTCATCCCAAGAATCCGCCCCCTCAACTGATGGGGGCTGAGTGGAGCAGAGCATTCAAGGACTTCGTCCGACCTCTGTCTCAACAAGGACCCCGATAACGTAAGTTGAGGAGAGGGAGGGGGGGGATGTAATGTAGCATTGTGGAACCAAATTGTTGTGAAGATGTCTCAAGTATGTGTAATTTGTTCTCTTATCTTTGTTGTTGAGCGTCCGACGGCGAAGGAACTGCTGCGCACTCCCTTCATCCGAAGAGCCAAGAAGAACAGCATACTGGTGGAGTGCATCGAGAGAGCTGCTGAGTATCGGTCAGCGGGCATTACACTTCCCAGACTCATGATTGAATTGCCTCGTGCTAATGTCTTTCGACTGTCTTTACCTATTCCATTAAAAAATCTGAAGAAAATATTGAATTTCTAAACAATATAGGATGTCATTCTATGTGAGTGCATGATGATTGCAATGAGATTGCAGTGCTCGTATGGCGGCAGGTCCCTCGTCTGACTCAGATCGAGACTCGGATTCTGATGGAGGAGGAGGAACTATGTGGGATTACCCCCACGGTGAGAGGAGCAGATGGAGTCACGAGGGTCATAAGAGGAGGAGAGAAGGAAGAGAGAAGACCCTCTCAGGAGGATGATACGGTAAGCACAACGAATATTTGAAAATGGGAAGTTGTCTTCTATCTATGTTCTATCTTTGGGAACAGTTGTTTCGATATTTAATCCATGCTATTTTAAAATACCGATGATTTTTAAATAAAACAAATGATTTCCTTATCTTAGATTTTATCTCTGTATGCAAAGATCAATCCTATAGTTATGGTAATACGATCTATTTCAACTCCAAACTAACAGCCCTGTATATTCTAAAATGTATGCATGTGAAACAGGATGGGAACAGGTAGATGAGTGATAAGTTGCTATGTGAGTGTGTACAAACAGCAGTGGTTGTAGGTGCGAGTACGCAGCGACAGAGGAGCACGCACTCCCCTCGATGTGCGACAGGAGGAAGGGAGACAGTGAAGACGATGAGGGTGAGGGGAGAGGGGGGAGTAGACTTAACTGGCAGGCAATTCTACTACCGAGATCTATTAATGCTATATTTTTGGCAATTTTTGTCATGAACTTGGTGTCTCACAGTTTACAAGTAAAAGACTTATAGAAAACCAGCAATAGTCGGGCTATCTTGCATTATATTATTATCAAATTATGAGCGTAGTATATGTTTATAGTGGGCGGGGGGCACAATGGTCCGTAATTCGCAACGTGTTGCGAGTGTAGCAGAGCAACTGAGGACGAGCAGCATCTCGAGTGAGTGGATGGTGACAGCCTAACTGAGGATATCATTCCCCTTTTATTTGTATTTTATATCTTATTTTTGACTGAGCTGGACTGCCTTTATTAAGAGGCTTCACATTGCTTGACATTCCCTGCCTTTAGGTTATTTCATGATCGTGTTTTCCTTCAGACAACCCCAGTGGCTCATCTCGCAGCTCTGGCTCTGGTGGTTCAGGAGGTTCAGGTAGCAGCCATCCGAGAGACCCGAGGGATGCCCCGTCCCATCCTCGCCCCTCTCTCACTGCAGCTCCACTCTCCAGAGAGGTACCATCCCATACTCGCCATTATCAACTAGTTCATTGGGGGGGATGTTGAAAGTGAAGTATTGGTTGGTGGAAGAGAAGGTCTCTTCCAGGTGGGTCCATCCATCGGAGGAGGTGCCACAACTATCAGCATACACAGTCCGACTGGCAGCCCCGTGAGTCTATTGCTATTGTAAGACTGGAGGAAACTTTATGGAGGTATAGCCTGAATAGTGTGTTTGCAGCCCAGTTCAGTGAACCGTCCCTCGGCCTCCTTCCACATCCCTGCAGAGCCAGCTGCCCATCACGTATCCAGGTACTCTTTTTAATTCTTATGCAATGGGTCCAATTCGATTGTATTTTGCCGATCTATTATTTGCTCGATCACTTATTTATTGAATGTAGTACTTAAATAACGGAATAGCTTAGTTGCGAACTCATTGGTAGCTCTTCTTATTCGATGTTTGAGATTGAGTGAAATCCGAATCTTCTCATTGAGTGGTCATCATCACGTGACAGGGGGAGCATCTCCAGCCATGCATCACCATTCCACTGCTGCTGCTAAAGGTACGATATTTCACTACTACTGTAATCTATCAGAGACATCAATCTTTCATTTATTTACTATGTATTGCCGTCATTTTGGTTTAATTTACGAATAATAAAAGAAGTGTTAGGGCTGCAGGGTGGTTGGTCTGATTTATTTTATGGCCAAACCCGTCTTGGTAGGTCACGAGCCCATTCGATCGTCGTCTGAGCGCATGAACGGAGGACGATCGGGAGGAGGAGGAGGGAGAGCGAATGGATCAGCCAATGGAGGAGCAGTGGGCGGAATGGGATTACCAAGAACTGCCAGTGATAGAAGATCTGGAGGGGGGAGTGGACATGGAAACATGGAGAATGGAGGAGAAGGGCGAGCAGCGAGGAGGAGGGTATGTAGGGGAGTTATGAAGGGTCTGCTGAGATATTGAAGGAGACCATTCACAAACTGTTAAAAGCGCTTCAATCTCATCCACACTTTGGTGGTAGATGTATCTAAGGTCAAGAAACGTTCAGTTGACTTTGTAGGAACGGATTTTATATCATAACTACATAAAACCTGGTCCCGGACACTTTAAAGTGGCGAAATTCTAAAAAGTTCTTTTTGGTGAAAATTGCTTGGCGTCGGGAAAAAAAGTTGCTATTTCCTACGATATTTCTTTTGATTGAGAATCTACGATATGGTTTGGTGGAAAAAGTGTGATTCTTGAGATGAATGTGATCCACCTGATCCATGTTTAGAATGCTCTCGAATTCTCATTGCTGCCTGCACTCGAGAAACTGTCGAGGACGAGACACGCAGGGGCAGAGTTGGAGCAACTGGCCGAGGCACTCAAAGCTGCCGAAGAGGTATTCATTGGGAAATTGGAGACTGATTATCGATTGACGGAGTGGATATGCTCTTCTCTTACATCTTCAAATCCACTGTAGTCCCTCCCTTACCGTATTCCCTTCTTCAGGCATGTCCTGGTCTCTGTGATCAATTGGTCGCCGAGCTGCTCACTACACTGGCGCACCCGCAAGTGCCTACTGCAGAGTTATCGGCCGCCATTGCACGACTCACTACGTCCGTCCCCTTCCCATTCCTTCGAGTATCATGATGATTACAATAGCTATGACGTCACCAGCTTCTGATTTGAGTAGATGCATAGTTGTGGTAGTAGGTGGAGGTGCACGAGAGAAGTAGGGCGAATAATGGAGTGGATTGCAGGAGTGAGTCGTGAACGAAGATAACCTCCACTATGTCACACCTGCACCAC